>JAUMHQ010000046.1:4315192-4347842 GCA_032361165.1 Enteromius paludinosus | reverse complement strand
TGTCTGTTTGTGTGTGTGTGTGTGTGTGTGTGTGTGTGTGTGTGTGTGTGTGTGTTTATACACAGTTTAAAAAGCAAGATTGTGTTTTAATATTTTTAACTCTTAAACAAAAACTAAAGGATCTGAGGATCCTCAAATGCACCCTGTGCTTGTTTTGCTTCAAGCAAGCTCCCATACATTTGTGTTGTGTTTTACTTTCTTTAATATTTATTAAATTAAAGTAATTTATAATTTAATCATTTTATTATTCAATTTAATCATATAAACATTCATAATAATCCTTATAGCATTTTATGTACACAATTCATTGATATATATATATTAGGGCCGGGACTCGATTAAAAAAATTGATCTAATTCATTAGAGGCTTTGTAATTAATTAATCGAAATTAATCACATTTTAATTTTAATTCACATTTCTCATATAAATATTTGACCTGAGAACAGTGAGAAGTAAATTTTTTTCATATGGATTTTTAGTATACCATTGAATCATGACTGAATACATAAGCTTAAGCAACAAAATATTGTTTATTTTTGTTCAACCAACTCCAACAGACCAATATAATGCGGTGCGTGATTTCACATTGAGATGTATATACTACACACTTTTGTGTAATTAATTAATCTAAGTTAATGTGTTAAAGTCCTGGCCCTAATATATATATGAAATGTGAAATTAAATCCATCAGTAGGTCGCAGCAGGTCACTGTTAACGAGAGAGTCATTAAGATGCAACTGATTTATTCAAACAGCTGATTCAATCAGGAACGAAGCATTTGACTGAGTCAGTCACTGTATCAAAAAGATAGCTGATTTATTCAATAAGTAAACACTAGGGCTGTCCCCCATAAACACATAGACACCTCAATGGCCGCTCGACCACACGTCAACGCCGCTGCCATGTTGGTCCGGCCAACACTCCTTAACTGTCATATCGGGAAAGAAGAAAATGTACTGAACTCGTCGGCAATTTGAGGATCTATAGATCGTCGCACGTAAATAAAAACAGATCTCGGGGTATTACCTAAATACCTAAAATGTTGGGGTTGGTAGGCAGAGAAAGCATTGATTTGGTCCAAAAAAAAAACGCAGCTGCTCCATTCACCGACATATTTTTTTAAAGCAGTCTTGCCCAGGAAAAGATGGCGGGTGGGTTGATGTGTCGCAGCAACGGCTCAAAGTGGCCAATGAGGCATATAGGTATTTATACGTCAATGCTGTCCCTGACCAAGGATTTCCACAGTCGAATCGGAATTTTCGAATCTTGTGTTGTTTAGGGGCGGAGCATAATAAGAGTCATGTCAGTGATTGAACAGTCATAATTACTGATGTTTGGTTTTGAAGATGTGTAACAGACAGAGATACAAACTGAGTAAATAAAGTTTTATGTTTCCAATAAAAGATACATTAAACGTCATCGGAACCCTAAGAATTCACAACATTTTTGTTTTACTGTAGTGCTCTCCTTATAAGGTTATGAATATGACCAATATGTCCTGCGTTTGCTGTAACTTTGCATGAGCACATCAAGTTCAGCTGGAGAAAAAAATGCCGACCTCTTTTTTTCAGATGTTGCCATGGTGACTCGTAATATCTGCGCTCCATTGATAATGGCTTTTTAGAGTTGCGGTGTACACGCTTAACTCTGAGTTAGTCTACTCAGAGTTGATTGACCTTACTCAGAGTTCAAGTTTAAACTCAAAGTTGTTTAAACCTCCTTTCTGAAACAGGCTCTGATTCGAAGGTAAGCCTAATTTCCATTTTAGGGTGAACTAACCCTTTAATAACTGTGCAAACACATCAACTCAGTCCATTAAACATTTTGTCTATCAGTATCATTGTGTTCACTCCACATACATTATAAAATATAATAAAATCAATAAATAAGTAAGATCAACTTTGAAGACAAAGCTGACTGTATTTTTAGTTCATTAAGAGAGTACATGGAAATTATTTTATTGTTATTTTATGTATTTTGTGGAGAGAGTAGCTCATATAATTTCCATTTAGTTTGTGTCTTCATAAATAAAATGGTTTAAATGTAATTTTCTATTAGCTCATTCAGATTTCAGGTCATTTCTGGCCATCCTGCAGAAGCTTCAAGTTGTTAAAGATTAGAGTTCAGTATAAAAATAATCTTTATAAGTGTTGCCTAAATACAAGAGTAATGATTAAGTGTTTGAGTACATGTCAACTAAAGCATCAGACTACATGGTTTATATATGGTTTATACCCAAGCCTCCCACAATATGACCCAAGATTTCTAAGAGAGGAAAGGTGCACTTTTTGTCCCCTAACAGATGCCTTAGACTGATCAAGTGAAGCATAAAACCTTCTCTCCCCCAGATGTATCAGATGTCTAAATTATAATAAGGTCCATTCATCAAACAAACTGCAACCATCAAAAACAGAGGGAATATGGGGCACTCCTACAGCCACTATTATGACTGACCTTCATTACCTTGGGAACTTTCTCTTTTCAGCTGATAATAGCCATAAGTTAATTGCACTAAACTTCCCAAAGAAACATCATTACTGTTGTCTGCTGGTTTAGCCACAGAGGCAACTCTTAATGAACGCAATGAAGAGACAGACATGAGTCTGTGTATCTCACATTGCAGTTTTCTGTATAAGTAAAGCTGTTAAATGAATATTTCAGGTTATTTTCAAATTAATGTCTCATACGCAGAATGATTTTGATTACAGATAATGATTTCGATTTGTTCTTCAGCTTGTAAAAACAAATGACAGTTTTATTTACACTTCAGCAAGTAAGAAAATATTTCAAAGGATAGGTTTTTGTAGGGGGGTGGGGGCAGTCCAATGCTTTTTGAAAATATACTTCAGATCACATATTTTTTTGTACTGCAGAAGAAAAAATGTAAACAGGTTTGGAAGGTGAGGGTAAATAAATTATGATTTTCATTTTGAAGTGAAATATGGTAATGCAAAACAAGTCCTGGACATTTTGTCACATAGGATAATTAACATGATTACTTTCAAATTATTTCATCCCATAATCTTGAATTTCTTTCTGGGAAAAAAAAAAGATTGTTGAAAAAAATATATGCTTTCATAATTTAATTGATTCAAGTGTCCAAACGTACCAATTCATTACCAATTCTGAAGCTTATCTACTAGAACATGAATTATAATGCAATTCAATACAGTGCAACTTTATTATCAACCATGGTTGAAATTTGTCTTTGATCACTCTAGCAATAGCAAACACAAGCAGATATCACAAAACACAAAAAAAGACCACCATAAAAAATCACATGTCCGTTTGTTTAATAAATCCAATTACAGCAGGTACAAAATATCTTTTGTAAATATGTCAAAAGATCCTTTGTATCTGTTGAAAGTAATAGTTTAGCAAATATTTTGTTGTTTAAATCCTTCTTTTGATGTATGACTTCTGTTCTAGACAAAGAGCAGCAACAAGGCCTCTGTTATTTCGGTCCTGATATTCAAATAGCAGCAATACAGAAATCTGAATGTTTATCATATCACAGTTTTAACTAATATAAATTAAACTGGGAAATTGTGACATCACCATTATCACCATTTCTATCCTGGTGTTTCAAAAGTATAGAATTAAAATCTTAAACTGTTGGAGTTTGTTTTGCATTTAGACACTTGCAGTATTGGAGAAGACATTTTACATTTTCCTTTTCATGATCTCTTTAAAACATTTAAAAGGAAAAAGAAGGAAAATTTAAGAAAACTGATATGTTCACCAAATTGTGATATAAGAAAAAAAAAGAATATATAGTACCTCTCTATATGTCTAGACTGGATATCTGAAAGCAGAATTGTAAAATATTGAATTGTTTATCATATTGATATTGTAATATTTGTAACCTATGTTGCTTCTATTGTAAGTGTATAACTCTAAATGCGTTTCCAGGTTATTTCCATCGGGACGAGTCGAAATCATTTTAACTGAGAACAACGCACAGATGTCCTCAAATATTCTTTTAATGCTGCTTTTGGAATGCATTAAATGCAGTGCATGCATCAGATAATGGTTTCTGGTGGAGATAATGCATCATTCTCCTTGCAGCTTCTCCTCCTCTGTTCGGACCAAAAAGTTTGGTTCAGATCAAATAGGGCTTGGTCCCCAGCGTCTACCCCGTCTGCTCTTCTTCACAGAGGAAGGGAGGATCACCTGTCATCCCAGTGTGTGCACCTGCTCCCCATCTACCTCTCCATCCTCCACCTTCTTTATCAGATCCCCCGCTTCCCCTTCATCCTCTCCTTGTCTGCTTCAGTTTTATCATGTTTTCATTCTGTCAAGCTTCCACTTGTCTTCCCGTTCTGGTGTGTGATCTAAAATGTTCAGAGGATGCAGGTTATTCTGAAAATTTGATCAACAAATGTTAAATACAGCATCTCTGAGCTTTGAGACAAAATGACTGTGCATCGATTATATCTCTGACTTGCCTGGTCATGTAGAAATCTATGTTTCTGTTGCTAATGCTCCTTTTGATCCTTCAGAAGCGGCGTAAAGCAAATGAGCCTTATCGCTTTCGCTCTTTAAATTATTATACTGTATACAAAGATATGTCAGATTTTCGGAAAAAATTAAGCCAATGAATTATCACTTATTTATGAAACGTCAGAAAAACGTATATGCAGGACACCTAACAGGAATGAAGTGAAGAGCTAAACTTAACAGTAGATCAGTGACGAGGGGTTAACTTCAAGTTAATCATATTTAAAAAAAATAATTTGAGCTGTTGATATTGTCATATTAGGATTGCATCAGACAGCATGGAACGTTTTACAGTAAGACAAACTTATACCACAACATATAAATATATTAAATCTGTTGCTGCTGCTTAAATACATTTGCGCTGTTGCTTTCCCATTGAAATGGTGTCACTTTCTGGAAGATGATGTCGTCAAGAAACTGGCATTTTTCATCTAAAGAAATATTACAGATAAGACTGTGATATTGCAGGCATAAAAATAATATTTATAAATGTTTAAATAAATAAATACATAAAATTATTAAATGCTTTGTTAGAAAAGGCAAAATAAGGAAACACCTAAAATACTGTCACGATTCAGGCTGTAGCTGCAGTGGTGAAGCGCGACATGAGCTTCTTCAGTGGCACGAAAGACTCGGAAGACAGGAATATAATCCAAAGGACATTTATTAAGCATAAAGGAACAAACTGAATGAAAGCAAACAAAACGAACCACACGCAAACATAGACCATCAAGCAACGTTAACATCTGACAAAGATACAAGACATGGGGAGTGAATTAAAACAGAGACTAATCAAACACACCTGGACAAAACACGGCTGGAACACTAATGACGAGGGCGGAGTTACAAATGAGAGACATGAGGGAGCTGACAGGTAAATAAACATACAGAACACATGGACTTAAAATGTAAACACAAAACATGACAAGACTACACACAGAGAACCATGCCTACGGCGTTACATAGCCCCTCCCCAAGGTGCGGCTTCCAGGCGCAAGATAACAACCTCAAAACAAGGTCCTAAGGGCGGAGAACACAGCGGAGAAGCCCACCTGAGTTTACCGGGCAGCGAAGATGTTCTCCTGAGCCGACCAGACAGTTCATACACCTTCCAGGGCAGGGCTGCGGGGTAGCCCACCTGGGCCTACCAGGCAGCGATGATGCTCTCCTGAGCCGACCAGACAGTTCATACACCCTCCAGGGCGGAGCAGGCGGGGAAGGCGCCCACCTGGGCGGAATCAATAGAGGCGATGTCCTCCAGGGTGATGCAGATGATTGCAGTGCCCTCCGGGGCAACGCAGACAAAGACCAAGACCTCCTGGTCCGAACAGTCCATAATAATGCCCTCCTGGGTCGAACAGTCCATGATAATGCCCTCCTGGGCCGAACAGGCAACGATAATGACCTCCTGGGCTGGACAGTTTATGATAATGTCCTCCTGGGCGGAACAGTCACTGCTAATGCCCTCCGGGGCCGAACAGGCAGCGATAAAGCCCTCCTGGGCCTAACAGTCACTGCTAAAGCCCTCCAGGGCCGCACAGGCAGCGACAAAGCCCTCCTGAGTCGATCAATCACCGATAGTGCCCTCCTGGGCCGAACAGGCTGAGATAGCACCCTTTTAGACTGAACCGACTGTGATATTGCCCTCTGAGACTGAACCGACTGTGATAGCGCCCTCCATGACCGGCCGAACAACGATTCCGGGACCTCCATAGGTTGAGCAGTCACCAGTGGGACCTCTGGAGACTCAGCGCCCGGAACCGACATCTCCAGAGGTAGTGCAGCCTCTGGCGGACCCGATGGAGTTTCTGAGCCACACACAGGCTCCGGAGGTTCTGACCATGGGGCCTCATAGTCTTCATGGAGCTCGGGTGAATTAGGTGACTGAGGACCTGGATCACAGACCGGGTCTGGCTGATCCGACTACAATTGGTCTAGATCAAAGACCAGGTCTGGCCGATCTGGCCAAACTGAACCCAACCCGCTGACCAACGCTCCTGAACACGGCTCCTCGTACCGTGAAACGGGGCTGGGACCCGTTATTTGCGGACTAGGAACCGCGAGGTCAAATCGGCTGCGTAACCGGGACCGATTTGACACCACCACAGCCCCTCTCACTTTGACGTGGTGTCAGAACCCATCACTAGCGTATCAGGGATCGCTAGGACGGGTGACAGCTCCTCGAGCTGTAAGACCTGAACCGACAGAAAACAGCACTCCTGGCTGTGACACCGGTACCGACTGCTTGAAACAGTGCACTTGGCTGTGAAAGCCTTTATTCTTATAAATGTTTTTCTTATTTATATGTATATTATTATGTACACAAGAAGAAATTGTCCAATTTAAAGTGTTTTTAAGGGTACAATTTTGTATTTTAGTAAAAAAAATAATAAATAATAATAATAATAATTATTATTATTATTATTATTATTATTAATAATAAAATGGCAGCTTTTCATGACCAAATAGCAACAAAAAAATTAAATTGTCAAATTTAGAATTTGACAGAATTGTGAAATATTTAGTCCATTATTACATCATGGCACCTGTAACAGGAACATAAAAATATTACTGCAATACTGCAAAGAAATGACCCAGTTACTTTTTTTCACCTGAATGCGACAAACGCGAATAACTTTTTCTTGCGTCTGATTTGTGACATTCACCAGAGAGCCTGCTATTCCAGCAGCAGTTAACTGTGCTCTTATTTTTATACATCTACTTTTTAAAAAGTGTACAATAGATTGACAGAGAGAAACGCAGAGAAAGACAAGAGAGAGAGAAACCCTTCTTTGATGTTGTTTTGCACATGGCTGCACCACCCCATTATTTGAATATCACACGGCGCACAGTTTGAGCTTGGACACTTTCTTTCTCTCTCTTGATGCTTTTGTGCGAGCAATTAAAGCTTGTGCCACAAAGGGATGTGTTTGTTAATGACATCTAGCATTTAAAAAGCTGTCATTCCTTTGTCACCGCTGAGAATTTGTTTCTTGTGTTGCATATACTTTACATAAACTTAACCTAACAATGCAAATGATCTGAAAGGGAGGAGCTGTTTGCTTAGTTTGGGTTATTCTGAGCTAATCACCTCCAAAATTAGGGAGATGAACAGGTCTGTGCTTGGGGGGGGTTAGAAGTGTTTCCTTATTCATGCATCGCTGAAGCGGCTGTAATGTCATGGCTGTATCAAATAACAGGTTCTTTAGTTGAGGGTAAAATAAAAGATGCCATCCCTTTCACTGGCCACCAATTAAACACAATCAAGCTATTTATAGCTATTCCAGCCATTCACTTGTAATTACTGGCTGTACAATCAGTCCCAAGTGTTGAAGGGTGTAACTTTCAATAATTAGCCCCAGACCCTTTCCGCGCTTAAAGTAGCCATCAGTCACATAAAGCATCATTTCAGTCTAACAGTATGTTCCATGTTACGGAGTACATAAGAATTTGGCGACCACAACATTTCATCAGATGTGTGCCTGTGTGTGTGCAACACAGTCTCACTCCAACTCGTCACATTTTGACGCTTGGTCAAAACAGTTTTATGTCGTTTTTCGACGCTCAAGGTACCCCTTTTTAGGCACTTTTCGACACGAGGGATCCTCCGTGGATTTTTTTAGGTGTTTGGCTTAATGTAATGGTTTGCATGCATATATAAATTCATTACAGTATATAAATTTTTTTACTTTTATTGGAGCACCAAACCCCACCCCTACCCTAAACCTACCCACCTCTGAACAATATAAACACACACAGGCAAATGCAGTTACTGTACAGGTATTTATTGCAAAAACGAATCATAAACAAGCAGTATAAATACATTACAAACAAGTGTCACGTTCCAAGTCTTCTGAAGCCATACTAAGTCTTTATGTGAGGCTTTAATCACTAAACTGTTCACGTGGTGTCATCTCATTCTGAAAACATACTCCCATCCGGTAGCATGACGCAATCGATCACGAGACACACAAGAGCCAATGGCATTTCACAACCAACGTTGACGTAAGAGACAGCGACTGCGTCAATTCCTCTCACAAATCAATCTTTTTGAATCAAAAGACTTGGAATATTAATATATTTCAAATAAATTACGATGGTGGTTGTATCTGCCTGCTATATCATGTGTTTTATTTATAGATGGTAGGTTTGGGGGCAAGGTTTGGGTTACGCGCTCATAAATGTGTAAATAATATCATTTTAAATCAAACTATTTTGATTGTTTACATTGAAATATCACACCCCTACATATATGCAATAATGCCAATGTTTTTACCCAATATATCTTTTAATTATGATGATAAAATAAATATATATTGCGCCGGGATATTGACACAAAGGATTTCCTATTTAAAACAACTGAGGACCCCTCACGTCGAAAAGTGACTGAAAATTTAATTGCGCTTTATTCCTCTAATTTACATAAGCTTTACAATGTAAACATAATGTTCACTTAATGTTAGAGTAAAATGTCAATAATGTAACAATTAAATCTTGAAATTATATCTACTTTTTACTGTACATCATAATTTTGTGATGCCTTATATAAAATGCCTCATTTTTTTTCCAACATAGTCTCACGACCAATTCGTACGTATTCATACAAGGTGGCTAATTCGTGCTAATTCATCCGACCTCACACTAGACCCCAGTGACTGGTATGTTGAGGGGCAGGGTTCGTACACATTCATACTAATTGGTTACTCATAAAATATAGAGCTGTTTCAGTGTTGATTTTTATTATTTTAATAACTGTCAGCACTTCCAAATTTATCTTAGGAACAAATTGAATTCAGCTTTAAAGTAGATGATAAAAGTGTCATTATTCAGACCAACGTTGTGATGTTGTCATCCAACAGTCTCCTTTGACAAAAGGATGGCATTGCTTAATATTAAAAGGTTAGTTCACCCAATATATATATACATTCAAAGTAAAAAAAAATACTTTCTTCATCAATCTTCATCACACATTCAAGAGAGTAATGCACTGTATGTGTGTTGTGCTGTTGACACTCAAAATCAATACTGAATATAATCAGCCATTTATCAGATATCAGCCATAAAATAAAAAGGATCTATCTATTATCTGTATTTTTGTTGGTATAGTTTATGTATCAGTTTAATAAACTATCTTACCATTGGGTTCACTTTTTCACCTCTGAAAAGCTAAGCCAATGTTGATTCAGGTTTTATTACAAACCCTTCTTTTTTCTTTTTTTGTTGTTTTAACAACCAGTGATTTGCCAGAAGTCTGGTCAATATTTCTCGCTTGTGAAAACAAACCTTCAGCTTCACACTACTTCTCACACCATGCACACCACAGAGTAGCCAAAAACAAATCATTATAGGTTTATCAAAGTATGTCTTGTAATATGGAAGATGCTTTATAAGCATTAATTACATATACATGTATAAATACATTTATAAACAAAATGTAGCAAATAATGTTATGTAAAAAAAAAAATACGTTTATAGAATTGTTTATTAAGTTCCTCTGACATAACATGTTGAAAGATTAACATGCAATCTCTAAACTATATGTGACATGTGAAATGTGGCATGCAGAAAGAAAGTGCACAGTACACATGGGGTGCTCTGAAGGTCTAAAGTTAGGGAACAGGGCTGGAGTGCATCATCTTGGCATCTACTTGTCGCTCATGTGACTCACCCAAACAGCTAATTAGAGGCAGCCAAGCTTGCTCTGTTACCAGGCAACAGCACCAGGGGGCATTGGTGAGATTAGCAAGTTGGCGAGCACCAGGCTCTGGATAGGCTGGAGGTCCTCAGCACGACTGTTTCTCTGAATCACACCTGCAAGGCTCTGCAGCTGAGCACTCCTGGGGTGAGCCAGGAACAAAGTCAAACACCCCCTACACCTTCTGATGGTGTTAGGGGCAAAGGAACAGACACCTCTGTTTTCTATGTACTGTATCCTCCTGTATATAGAAGATCAAAAGTAGTCCTAAAGCTTCTGTAAATGTTATTTACTAAAAAATGAATATGGGATTTTCAAGGATAATGCAATTATTGGATGTGTTACTGTTAATGATGCATTAAAATAAATGAATATTTGAACATAATTTGTGCCACATATTCAGTTTAAATATTTATTATAATATTATAGCTTTTCTGTTAGTAGTGGCTCTAAGTGCAGAGCATATGGTTTGCTATATTTTAATAATTGTCCATGTAGCACTGAAATCAGCATAAAAATAGCTGCTTTAATTTGCGACTAAATGCAAGCACTTTTGTGTTTGTGCTGTAATTATATATGCATGGACAAATCATTCATAATAAGACCAGTACCATGATAAGAAGATGAATAAAGTCAATTTTGAGCTCATGCTGACTGACGTTAATACGATATAAAGAACATTGGACTATTACTAAATCATTTACAGTTCAGAGAACTGAATACTTCTACAATTAAAGATGATTTAAAAAATAATAAAAAGGTTAGTATGTACATTATTGTTACAGTATGTATGAACATCAAAACCATTTTCATGGACTCACGATATTGCGCAGAGCTTGAAACTATTTTCATTTCTCATATTTACATCTATTCCTGTATAATGTCTCTTCTTATTTGTTGTTTTCATAAGAAAGCTCAAATCGAGGTTGTTTTTAAAGCAATAAATTAGCCTCTCTCTGTGCACCTTATTCCCATAGCCAGAATATAAATTTTTATTCATTAGGACAAAGAGTTTGAGAGAGAGAGGGTTTTTTTCTTCATAAGAACAGTTATAATGATTAATACACCAGAACCGATGTGCTGCAATCCTGCTTTGTAATCTTTTTTTATTATTCTTAATTATATTGGCAAAAACCATTCCATAAAATTCTTTTTAAGAGAAAGTAATTATCATGCACTACTTGGGAGCAAAACAAATATCTTCCAATACTGTACAAAGTGAGAAACATGAACAAGTAATAATAAATGTAACACCTCACAAACCATATCTTGTGATTGTTTGAATTGAATGAAAAGCACACTAAATTGTAATTCTTGGCTTAATCATAAAACTCTCATTTTGATCATGTTTACAGCTCTAAAGAGTTAAGCTGGACCTGAGGGAAGGGGTCTCATCCCTGTTGCTCTCTCTCTTTCTCTCCTCTGCCCTCTTCTGCCTTTTGAGGCTAATTAAAGCGAAAAGCAGATTTATGGGTGGGCTCCCTCTTGTCACTTTATGTTGGCAACCCTACTTGTGACTTTCACCTTGAGGGATCTGTGCCTGTTAGTCACAAGTCCTCCCAGCAAATGACTTCCAACCGTTTGACAGACCACTCCAACCTGCTGCAGCGCTGTCAACTCCTTGAAGCTATTTTTTTTTTTTTTTAAGTCATTCTACCAGTGTGGACTCAACCCTGTCCTGCCCTTAACCCCTGACTGATCAAACCCAAACCCTCAACCCACAGCAATAACCAAGAGAACATCAAAACATTATCTGCTAACTGTAAAATTACAATAAGCACAAGGCACAGGCTAGATATGGAAAAATATGTTGTCAATGTATACAAGTAAATATCATCTGTCTGTGCATTATCCGGACCTAATTTCCTTACTTATAGATATAACCAATGTTATATAGCCTACTATTTTAATATTTTGTGGAAGCCTGTTTCCACATAAAGGGAAAAAAAGTATGCTTTATAATAAGTAGTTAATAAGTAATAAGTAATTATAATATAAAAAGTCATAATTATGATATAGAAATTACGTTTATATATTTTAAAATTATAATTACGAAGAAGTCAAAAGCATGACATACTAAGTCATAAAAAGGATGAAATGAAAAATCATGATGACATAAAAACTCAAAAACTCTTTTTAAAGTTTATAATTTAAACTTTTTATATATAATAATAATATATTATTAATAACTAATAACATAATGACTATGTCATAATTTTGACTTTTTATCTCATAATTATGGCTTGGTATGTCGTAATCTTGACTATGTGATAATGCATGGTTTATCAAAGGACGCCTTTTTTATATGGCATAACATATTCTTTTTCTTTTGAATTATATCTTCAGATTTCATTTTATTTTCAGTTATGAGCTCTTTTTAAAATACCTCAAAATAGTTTCGTTTTTTTTTTTTCATACATTTATTCAAAACATAGTTTTGTACCTGTGCTATATCGTTCACTTCCAAACACATAACTTTCTGAACTTAGTTTTTTTTTATATATTGTTAAAGCCAGTATACAGTGTCAAATGTTGAGTTGAGTGCTTTCAATCCGCAAAGACAGTTGACCAACCTTCTCCTGCTCTGGAGGAACCCTGTGGATGCATGCAGCCTGGATGGATTAGGCAACGGAGAGGCATGACATGATGACTGACAGCCATAGGGAACAGATGTGAACACACTTCTCTGTCAACGTGGCAAAAAATGCATGTGTGTGTGTGTGTGTGAAATCTGTAGATGTTTGCATTTGCACATCTATCCGTGTGTATGTGTGTGTGCGCATGACAACCTTGTCTCCTGAAATGAGGTGACGATATGTTTGTGTGTGTGAAGGCATATTTTCGGCAGTACTTTTGGAGGCCTTTCCTCCCCTAAGATTCTCTTTTCACACTTTGCTGCACAACACATCTGCATCCAATGACCTGACTTAATGTCTCACTCAGGCAAATAAGATTGCAGAAGTGAAGAACAAAAGACCCATCACTCACAAAAAAGGACGCTTTTGGCTCAGAGTCATTTGACAGTGTGTAACGGCATCCTCTGAAAGAGTCTGAAGGTAATTTTTTTTTTTCTCCCATTTTTTTCCCCCTATTTCACCCATTCTCTGTTGTCTACTAATAGAATTAAATCAGGCCAAACAGGAGATGGGTCCTGTGGAGGTGTTGTCAAGGTGCAGTCATCAGCATGCATTAGCAGGCCCTGAGAGGCTTTTTTGCGCACGCCTCATCTGCCGTCCTCCTTCAAGGGATTAACAGACAGACAGCAATAACCAGGGAGATTAACACAAAGGATGGTCACAATTAGCCATCAAACTGCAAACATCTTATAACACAAAATGCGATTAGGGGCCTTTGCAGAACATGGAAGTCTTTACATGCTTCATTAATTGTGGATGTACTACTTCTGAAGTTGTTTATGTTGTTTTATTATTAGTTATTGTTTTTGTGTGTTTGCTTGTTTTATAAATCCCGCTATCATGGCTAATGCTGTAAAATGTTTAGAAATGGAAATGATGCATTTGTCATAAAAAGACTTGAGTAATTGATGAAGGCTCCCTGTGAAACTACTTTAAAAAAGTATTGTGGCACTATATCAGATGAATAAAATAAGCTTTCACCTATACCATACTGAATTATTACCATATTCATGTACCATAATATTACAAAAATAAATGTGACAGTATATTGCATTGTCATTGTACCACATACAGAAAAAAGTCCTTTTGTGTAAACTGTATGGTCTTGCCAGCTACTTTGCATGAGCAAAAACAGTCAAAGAAGAAGGAAATATTAGGGGATGTTCACACAGAACGTGTTTTTAAATGTAAGACATGGCCAGTGAAATCTGGAAACAAGGTCCTCTTTAAATCCATTTTTTTTAAAGGATTAACTTATTTTAACCAGAGTGTGATGTTTTTAAAGCATGAGCACAATGCCAAAACATGTCCATTTAGAGTGCATTTACATAGGAAAAAACACATAGCAGTGGTGTTTTATTCCTTAATGAATCAGTATTTTGAAGGATTCAGTGTTTGATTAAAATGATTCGTTAATAAAGATAGTCACTTGTTGCCACCTACTGACTGAACATAACCTGCAAAAAGGGTCTCTGAAGAACCTCCACCACTGCGTCACAGAGGTCACTGTGATTTTGCCAAGACCTGATCCTGGATCAACATTTTTGTCCAAAATTATAGACATATCCCGAATCCCTACCCCTAAACCTAACCCTACTCTAAATGTACTCCTAAAATCAGTGTGAAAGGATAGCTGATAAATAGGGGTGTAGAAGCACTTAACCCTGATCATATCACGGTGAGCGTGATTTCACCAAGTACAAGATGTTTCGGGGTCAACTTTCTTGTTGATCCTGGAACACCATTCCAATCAACCGATTATTTTTCAAGAAATACCTGTTTTAGGCTTATGATCAGGGTTAGGTGCTTCTACACCCTTGTTAATCAATTTCCCACTGATATACGTTTTTGGTAGGGTTAGGTTTAGAGGTAGGGATTATGAAGTCTATATTTTTGAACAGTAATGTTGATCCAGGATCATGTCTTACTTGCCAAAACCACACAGAGCACACAGAACTGAATCAACACTGTGATTAACCAATCAGATTTGAAGAACCACTTTCTAGTTTTAGTAAAGTTCAGGCAGTGTCATTTATCTATCATTTCCTCAGATTTTAGGAATTGCTCATGGGTAAGTTTAGGTTTAGGTGTATTGATATGATCAAGATGGTCAAGATTTTGCCTTAAAATATTGTTTTAAACATCTAACTCGGAAAAATCATTGGTAAGTGGAATGACAAGCGGAATGATACAGCCAGTGAAAAGTCCCAGTGTTGTTTAACTTTGCTGTAAATGCTGTATCATTATATCATTTTCACACATAATTTACTTGTAAAATGATTTGCATTACCTATGATTATAATGACGTTAATGCAGCTGATAGAGAGGTTTTATTTCATAATTTTTTATTCTAGGTCTGTTCAGGATTTTTACCTTGTCAAACCAAGAATGAGTGATGTTGGACATCAAAGGCTTATCCATCATTCCTCAGGTGATTAAAATATTAGGGTTTTCATGGAATCAATAACTGTGAACACTAAATCTTCTCAAATGTAAGATGAGAGAAAGCTGTACGATTTTGTTCCAAGACTCAGATTGTGTGTTCATCCATCTCATTACAGGTCCAGACATTTTCTTTGCTATACTTATTTTTACTAATATTTTTTTTTTCTCATTTTGCAAAGAAACTAAATTTTCAGTTTTGAAACTCAAGGAGTACATAACATAATTGAATATCTGGCAAGAGAGAAAAGGAGAACACTTGAGACTGGCTAATCTGACAATTTTTGACAATTTATTAATTAATTTTAGCTAGAAGCTGTTCTAATTTGAACTAATCATAATTAAGTCTTGTTCACCTGCTATTTCAGTTGTTCCATATCTTCATTTCTTTTTTCCAATAACTTATGAAAAATAAACATACTAAAATGTATGTAAAATACATTTAATTTATGGTACTACAAATCCATTTACATATTGATCTACTTAATAAAAACTACCCTACAATTGTACTTAACTGGTATGCTTACATGCTCGATTTCACATACAGGGCTTAGACTAAGCCAGGATTAGGCCATAGTTCAATTTATATGACATTTATGTAATTTTTATAAACATGCCTTAGAAAAAAAGGATGTATGTCTATGTTTATATATACAGTATAAATATATATACAGTCAAACATTTGGAAAATAGTAAGATTTTGAATATTTTTAAAGATGTTTCTTTTGTTCATCAAAGCGGCTTTAATTTGATCAAAAACAGGAAAATAAGTAATATTGTGAAATATTTTTTTATTTAAAATAAATGCTCTTCTTTTTATCAAATTTTTTATTCATTCAAGAATCCTAAAAAAAAAATATCACAGGTTGCAAAAAAATATTAAGCAACAGTTTCCAGCACTGAAAATATTATCAGCATATTAGAATGATTTCTGAAGGATCATGTGACACTGAAGACTAAAGTAATGATTGCATCACATGAGTAAATTAGATTTTTTTTTTTTGTGTATATTAAAATAGACTATTCTATTCTAATTTTACATTGCAGTAATATTTCCTTTTGATCAAATAACTGCAGCTTTGATGAACATAAGAATCACTTTTTAAAAAATATAAAAAATCTTACTTTTCCTAACTTTTGACTGGTAGTGTATCTAGAAAGATGTGTGTGTATGTACGTTAGATATATTACTTTTTTACTAGGGATATTTTCCATGTCTTTCAAATATATCATGGCATACTGTACATTACAGTCATACCAAATAATTTGCAAACACTTTTTGAACTTATCCAACCATGTCTTGTGTTTCAAAGATTGTTCCTATCCAATAACTATTACATTCCCTTGTGTTGCTGTGAAAAAAAAAAATGACAGGGTTCACGTAGCAATATGTGTGATGCTAAGTCAGGACTGTGGCTGAGGTAAAAATAAGAGTTCTTTCATCTGGCCGTTTTTGAAACATGAGATAAAAGGACTCAATAAAAATCTCCTTGAATCTATCCCTCTTAAGCAGAATCACATTCCTGACAGATGTGTTACCTCTTGTTATTCATCCGCTTTTTGTTTCACCCCATTCATCCCCCTTACAGGAGCAGAGCTACATGGCATGCGCCGGTTATTTTCAGACGTTAATATATGCATTTTAAAGACTTTGCCTTCATTTGAAGAATCCAACGGTTACCCACACCGAGATATCAGAGAAACGTTTGAAGTGAGTGCTCTCCTGCCCGCCTTTGTGTTCTGGGCTTGTAATATGAATGAATAATGTATCAGGGATTAGAAATTCATAATGCTCTTGTTTTCACCTTCCATGAAGCTTCCCCCTCTCACATATCCCTGCACTGGCCTGTGAGTAAAATCTCATTATGGCAGATTCCCTGAGGTGGGAAGGGCCAGGCCTCGGGAAACGGGCCGGACGGCACCGGGAGACTGTATGGATGATGGAAGCTGGAGGAGAAGAAAACTTTTAATCACCTTTCACAAAAAACACTCCACCAGGGAAGGCGGTTTGTGTTATGGCCTGGAAATTAAAAGCACAAAAAAACAAACAAGCAGAGTTTGTTCCTCTCTTCTGATGCCTGTGGTGTTTAAAGCTCCTAAGGAGAAAAATTCAATTCTACTGAGCAAAAAAAAAAAAAGATGACGTCTGTGAGGCACATCACCATGAGCCGCTGTGAACATGTTTAAAGAAAGCAGGAGTGCTGGTGATGGGAGCTAAGCTGCACTAACAGCTTCTGGAAGGTGTTAGTGATCGGTTTACATCGCGTTTTACAAACCAAGGAGAAACCCATGGGCAGGGCTTACAAAGAATTTTCACACGTAAAACTGAAGAACATGTCTCACACAACATCTACAAAGCAGTTTTGCCAGGTAATGAAGAATATCCACAGGGCATTTCTTTCAGGATTGTTCATAGGATATGCTGATTAGAGGTGGGAGAGAAAGCCCTGTAGGTAATATTCTCTGAGATCATAATTTCACATAAAACAAACTGTGGCTGAGTTGAATAAAATCTGTCAGTGGCAAATAGCACTGAATCTAGTATGCTCACCTCCTGCATTAAAAACATTTTAAATCCTGGTGTTATTGTGAAATATCATTATAATACATAAATTAAATGACTATTTAATGTATTTTGAAACATAATTTATGAATGATGATAAAACCATTACTTCAGTCTTTATTGTCACACCTTTGGAAAAAAGGGAACACCTTCAGAAATTATTCAAATATGCTGATTTACTGCTCAAGTAGGCTATCACCGTTTATTAATATCATTTACACTAAAAACTGCTTTATATCGCAGACGAAAACATCTCACGGTTCCGTTTGTAACCCTAGTTCCTCGAAGGACAAGACAAGACGTAGACAAGAAGCTATGGGAAACTCCTCCAGCGTGACAGCTCTGGATCTCTGGACATCAAAGGCGGGTGACATCACTGGCCAGGAAGCATAAAAGCACATGGAATGCTGTCGGCTTCAGCCTCTGTCATGAAGCGAGAGCAGGCAGGGATGCCGGAAGTCTGGTTACAAGACGCAGCATCTCGCTCCATCGAGGAACATTCAGGAACTCCACCTGTGTCACAAGACGCTATGAGGAATGATGCCCACACTCTTTCGGCATCATCAAATCCCTGCCTAGTGTGTGTACCTGCACAGCTAGGGCAAGAGAACAGAAGTTCAGAAGTTTCAGAAGGAGAGTCTCGCAAGTTTAGTCCATAGAACCGGACAAACTGGTGGGGGGTAGACCAACCCGCAGAATTACAGATGTCGGCTCTAGAGACCCGGCTAGCAATGCCTTGGGGGGCCATCACACCTCGTGTTGAGTGCGCTCTGACTCATGGCCACAGCGGGAGATCAGAGGAATCATAAGCAGTTTTAATGGCATCCATAATCCATCTATTTAGAGTCTTCTTGGTCACACGGAACCCTTTCTTGGGCGAACCAAAGCAGACGCTGCTTACTCTTTCTCCACAGGACAGCTCTGCGGACGCATCTATCCAGTGCTCTCACTCCACTTAACCTCTACCTCAGTGCACCGCGGAGGAAACGTGTAACCACTCTACCAACTGTTTGTCCACCAAGAGAGGTGTGGTAGGCCGATATAGCCACCACGTAAAACTTCAGGGTGGAGTGGGTGACCCCAGTGGACAATCTGACAATCTGCAGGAACTCCAGCACTGTACCAGCTGGGCAGTTAACTGGATCCTGCTTAACTGAATTTCCACTTCTGGGCATACAGTTTCCTTGTGAATGGAGCTCTGGATTGGAAAATGGCCTAGACAACCTCATTTGACAGACCTGAGGCTATGAGTTTTGCCCCCTCAGAGGCCACAATCGCAGCTTCCACAACTCCGGGCGAGGGTGCACGATGGTGCCCCTGCCTGTGAGAGGAGGTCCCTCCTGACTGGAATCTCCCAAGAAGAGCCATCCAGGAGGGTCGTTAGGTCTGAGAACCATACTCGGCCTGGCCAGAACGGCGCTACAAGTAGTAGATTGACTACATCCTGGCGCACTCTCTCCTGAGCTCCTTGGAAACAGAGCAATCGGGGGAAAGGCATGCAAGCCTCGGCCACGTCTGCATCATGGCATCCAGCCCCAATGGAGCTTGAAAAACTAGAGAGAACCAGAGGGGACATTGCGCATTCTCTCGAGTCGCGATGAGGACCACCTCTGTCTGGTAAAACACTCTCCAGATCTGCATCCATTCCCCAGGCCTTTGCCCCTATGGATGTCTTCTCCTACATTTAGATGCCCGGGAATGTAGACGGCTCTCAGTGAGAGCAGTCTGTCCCGGGCCCACACAAGGATCTGGTGCTCCAGCTTGTATAGAGGGCACACTTTGACACAGACACAGAGCACTTCGCTAAATGACAGAAAGCTGAAACCGGCTGCCGGCTGGTCTATGGAACTAGACCATTTTGAACGAAAACTAATTTTAAATAACAAAAACTACAACGAAAATCTACTGGCATTTTCGTCAGCTAATAAAACCAAGAAGAAAATGTTAGGGAGGGATGATTTGGGAACCAATTCAGAAAGAATTCATTCAGAATAAATCTGCAGCATGTTTTGGAGGTTAGATGCGTAACTTCCAGGCAACCCCTAACCCGTGTTTTTCCAGACTTGTACCAGTGAAAGTGTACTGGAATGCCAGTCAAATCCATGACTTCCCACCCGTGAACTCTTACTGGATCAATGTACTCCCAGTTCCGAGTTTTGACGTAACATAGCCCACGAAACAACAATGGGAGCCTCTACGAATACAGTGTTTATGCAAGTAGAACACTAAAATGAAAAGGTAAAACAGCTTCTCTTGCCTTATGCATAATTTTTCCTCCCCCGTTTCCCTCAAATAAGCAAGAAAAACACCTTTGGTGAAAGAAATGATTGTAAATGAGCATAGGCCCCGTACGGTCCGCCACGCTGGTTTGTTTACGACTTACGACTTTGTAGCGTTCCAGGCAAATCACGCAAGTGCAAGGACTTATGCTCATTTAAAAAAAAAAAAATTCACAACAGGTTCTTTTTTAGTTGCTATTCTCCAAGTCCAACAACAAAAGTAAAATCACTCACAATCTGCTCTTGACTGAATCAGTCCTAAAGTTTAATCTAAATTCATTTCTAGAAATAAATATATGTCTGCTTGAAAGAATTAATGATATGGTAAACAAGTAGTAATAAAGAATTCATAATTAGCCTATATAACTGCTGGTATTTTTATTGAAAAGAAAATCATGTTCTTGTTCTTTATGAGAAGTGATTATATTTAATTTGAACATAATGGCATGTTGTGTGTCACCGCAGTTAAATCAGTGTCTATCATGATAAAACCTTAATGTCAAACATAATGAGTTTGGACATTTTAGAGAAATGCATAATAAATGCATTACACTGTAGCTAAACCCTTTAGATTTTAGCCGAATAAAATCATATGATATTTACTGTAGTCGACTAAAACTACACTTGAAAACAATTCAAATATGACTAAAACTAAATAGCATTTTAATCAAAAGACTAAGACTAATACATATCCCTAACCCTTATTGTGGTGATAAAATGATTATTTATTTAATTTTCTTTTTTTTTAAAAGGGCAGCATTTAAAGTAAGCTTCTTAACAACACTTTATTCCTTTGGTCATCTTTTGCATCTTCACTCTGCTGGTTTGGGAATGAAAGGAAATATTTCTCCACAGGAATGCCTCCTCCTCTTCTCCATAAACATTTTAGGCAAAGCTAATGTTTTCTTTGGCGAGCATAAAACCCAGTAAGGAGCGATAACACCCTACTGAGAGGAGTTCAAGAGGGATAGGAGATGAGCAAAACAGTGGGTTACAGATGTTTAGTGAGAAAGATTTATTAAATTAATAAACTTTGCCCTCTCAGGACACAAGAAGGAAGCTGTGATATATTTATTTTATTGCTGTGGTTATTATTTTCCCCTAAAATAAATAAATGTATTAAAGGACACAATACAGAGCAACCTTGCCTTAGTTCAAGTAGGGCCAATGCTTGTACTTTGCAGAAGTTGCAGCTGACTTGCCCAGTTTCTGTCATGGAGATCTGCAAGGAAGGAGGGTGGTAGGTCACCATGGAAACCCAGGATATTTCATGTCTGTAAGCCACCTAGGGATCAATGAAATATTAAACTCAAAGACCATTCAGCAAACTAGGGGTATTAATAGTACCCCAACTTCTAGCCAGTGTGCTCTACAGCTGCAATAATTTGTAGTTACACTAAAAGATAGAAAAGAGAAAGATGCTTTATTGATTGCTCAGGGAAAACTGTGTAACTTAGTTATTTTGCTTATCATCCTTAAAGATGGCTAGAAGACTAAATGTAAGGGTAAGTCAATGCAGTAACTCCCTTTTTAATAGCAAGACTTTGATTCTGATGTTGTATACAAGCAATGTCAAGCTGTGCTTTTCTCTCATTTAAGCAAGATAGCAAAATGCCTTTCTGCTTTTCTAAGAACTGTTAGGATGGAAAATGGAAAGAGAGAACATAGCCGTACAAAAGCAAATCAGCTCAAATTAAAATAGATTACAAACAGACAATCCATCCTTATTACCCAGACCAAGGAGAATAAATTGATTAGATCTAAATGAAGGAAATCAACCCTTTTACAAATATTGCGCATTTGCTGTAGTCATAATCTAATGAGCTGGATTTCATTTCAGCATTGTTATATAAAATGCATATGTAAAAATCATATATAGCACCTTTAAAAATCATGGAGTACAAATTGATTAAACCATGTTCTGATGCACTGTAAGAAACCCTTATGCTTATGTTTTTCCTCACCCTCCTCAAATCAGGGAGCAGAATATTGTTTGATGTTGTACATACTAAAAATTCACTATAAATATGAATGCTTTTCTAAGCAGCTGCGTGGAAGGAATAGCAGTGGGTGCAAATTTGACTGATTAAAATTTATTTTGTTTCAGTCCTGATCAATTTCAGGGTTGCTGGACTGAAGCAAAGCATGGCAAAAAAGGCACACTAGCTGATAAAGAGGTGATTTATCATTTAAATTGAGGCCATAGATAACTACTTGATCATGCTTTGAGATTGTACATGCTGGGAAATATAAATGATGGCATTAATAACAATAATGCACAGATCTGATTTCTCAAGTGTATTTCTTTTTTCTCAAAGTCTGTGGAATTCCAGCAGTCCTGCTAATTTCTTCTCTATCTGCAGGATTAACGCACCGGGGGAGGCGTATGAAATTACAGACGGGATTAACATTCACATTGTCTGTTTTACCTTGGTACAACCTTGATACTTTTCAAAGTAATCTTCACAGTAAATGCATTTAGCAGTATTTTGGTGAAAGTGTGCTGCTCACATACTAGCCGCTACTCATAATAAAGATGTACCAGAAACGTATTCAAGCGATCCTACATGTTTTATGTTGGATGCATGTCACCCCTGCACTTAGAAATAAATTGAACCTGTCCATCACAAGATCTGAAAGATTCTGCCATTTTTATTGGTGGAACCTCTAAATTGAACTATGATTTATGATGTAGTCCAATGTAATCTCACTTATATAGGAATGTGGACCAGCTTTAACAGCCTTTTTCACAGTTTTGAAATGACAGCTGTCATATTAATAGCATCGGCTGTATGCTTTTACTAATTCAGCATTCATTGAGTTTGTACATTAGGAAGCTAGTTTATATCAACTGTTTTTTTATCATATCTTCTCAATATCTAGTAAAGACATTTTTCTTGTTAGACAGTTGATGCAAGCACAATCAGCAGACAATAAAAAATGGACAGTAAGGATTGTTGATAAAATGTAATGAGCTTAATCAATCATTAATAAAGCAAATAAAAAATGAAGGTAAAAAGTCAAATGAATGAGATATATCTCATTAATCACTAAAACAAGAGGGATCTGGGTTGCCAAAGCATCTCAAGAGAAGAAGCCCACAGTTACTGGATACTATATCATGCATTTGCATGGTAAATATGTCATATAGCATAACCATATAACAAAAAATAACTAAACCAGAGAGTAACATGTTAAAGATAAACATAAGCACTTATAAGTGTTAAAGCATGAGGATGTACTGATGCGTAATCAGCGTAAAAAGTACATTAAAAACACAAGCAGCTAACAAGACAAGTAAATCATATAACACAAATTTCCTCATTTGCCATCATAATGGCCTATTAAAGCTGCTGTCAGGTAGAGTTTATGATTTTAAGCATTACAGCCAATATCAGTGTTTCCTTATTATCAGGGTTTTTTTACAAACATAATTATCATAACAGACTGCATTCATAGTAAAGGCACTGGTAGAGTAGCAATTCACTACGGCCAACAGATCTCGGTTTTTAATTTTACCAGTGTATAATTAACCTATAAACGACCTGAGGTCAAATCATGATTACTGTATTGCATTAAATGGTAGAGGTGCTGCTCAGCTTGATGTTTAAATGGCGCTTTATCTGTGCGATGGCTTGCAGTAAAGCATGACGCAATATCATCTGTAGCCTAGTTTGTACAATGTCTAGCATATTTTATTCATTCAGCTCTCAGGTGACTGTAGAAACCCACTTAGAGTCTGACTCCTCATACAAAACCTTATACAGAGGAAGAGCGGAGATATACCCACATGCATTGCCACATGTGAAACAATATCCCACTGCCATATTGAAAGCTTGATAACAGTGTTTGGACTTGATGAGCAGCACTTGATGGCATAGTTCTTTAAAGGTTTCCTGTATTGAAATGGCTTTTGTTTGGCTAAAATGGGTAAGTTATATATGTCTGTCTAATACAGTAGAATATGAACGACGGCAAGTGAGTATGAAATGAGGAAGCTCTTTTTTTTTCTTCTGGCAATATATATTTTTCTATCCTTCAGGCATGCTATGTACTTTATATCATATATCTTTTTTATATTCCAAGGATTTTTCTAAGTCTGCAACTTTATAATTGGACCATCTTTGGACTCAACTGCACAACTATAAGAAGCAAACGCTTCAACAGCCTGTTCAGTTTGCTGTCATTCTGCATTTGTTAGTACTCTTACAATAACTCAGAACAATAACAGTCACCTACACCTCAGCACAACTGTGGTATTACAGTCTGTTCAGTTTTTATTTTTGAGCTTTTGAAAAAATATATCATACCGTATGGTGTAGTGGATTTAATGGACACACTCAGAAAACACCAGTTGTAAATCTGCTAATTAAAGGAACTATTCAGTGTGAGTTATAATAATTAATCTATATAATGTCATAGGAAACTGTAAAGTGTAATACATTTATTTACTGAATGTGTTTGCTAAAACATTTCAAAACTATTTTATCTCTTGTGTTCCTTGTTACATGGAACTACTGAGCACAGATATAGAAGTGGATTTTAAAGTGCAAAGCATTATCTGTCTTAAAATGTGTATTTACTCAACTGACTCGGCTAACAAAAATATGTTCTAAGACCTTTTTGCTAATTTTCCCGTTTAGTCAATTAGTTATGAAAGTTATATTATTCTGAATGTTCTTGTACATTTAAATCATACATTACAAATACATATTTACAAATCATATTCATATATTGTGAAAGTTAATGGTACATAATACTTTATAATTTTGCAAAGATACTTTTTAATGTTTTCTGAACGTTGTGAAACAAGTAGTAGCATAAAAGAACTGTCCAATGAATATCCCAAAAAAACCTTTAATGAAAAAAATACAAATTCCATGAATGATGTATAAATACTGCTTTTGTGCTAAGATTTTTAGTAAATAGTAAAGACCAGAGAGCTCTGAATGTACACTCCGTTAAGATTACTGGAAGAATGTTTGTTCATAACTTCAAGAGAAACTTGCCAGCACATTATCCAAAGTTATAAGAACATTCCAGCTGAATATCTGATTCAGGTTTTTATTTATGTGAACACAGCTACTGTGTGATATAAAAATACAAAAACAAAAATAGACAGATCAATAGTAACTTACTATACACATTCAACCATTTATACTATGCAAAGGTTTAAACATAAGGCCCTGAATGGAAAGCAAAATATCTAGTGTAGCAGTTAACAGGTGGGTTCATTCATAATATAGTACCTGTTCGTATCAAGTGTAGCTTACTGTTGACCATCTGTTCTGTAGATGTTTTTTAGGCAATAGGCCTAATGTTACTCTGGTATGGGGTATTCAGGCTGAAAGCCATTTTCTCTGACTTAATAACATAGCTTGTGTTAAATGTGCACTTGTAAATGATTAAAGGGTTAATACAGGCGTGGATAGCTTTCGCGAGGTGCTGATGGTAAATGTGCTGAAGGGTTAACGGCCGACTGCTCTTTTCCAGCGGGGGGTTTCTCTCTCGCCTTTTCCCTGTAGTAAAGCAAGCTGAGCACTGGTCAGGGATGCCCACTGGCTCTCATTAAGAGATGCCAAATCATTATGGATCCCTTCCCTTCCTGCAAAGCTCCCCTAAACCTCTGGCGGCTCACGGCTGTGAGCTATCATTAGCAGATGACAAACCCCATTAGAGTGCCCCCTCTCTGGGCTGGAGTGGATCTGACAAGCCCTCTTTAGCCTTCAACCAGTTCAAAAGCACAAAAAATGCATAACATGTATTTTTGGTAAATACACTAATACAGAAACTCAACAACCTTTGGATATTCTTACACTATCTCATATAAAGTGCACATAGCCTGGCTTATAAAGCCACCTTGTTTTTAACAAAAGTGTGCAGCGATTTGATCCTATTACTATAATATTAGCACAAAATTATGAATAATTACATGCAATAACCCTAAAAAAACTCCTGAACCTAACCATAGTAAGTACATGTAATTAATATTACTCAGTACTGAAAAGTATAATTACACTGTAATGAGGACACCAATAAAGTGTAACCTCATGTTCATACACACACCGGTTTGTAATGCAGTTAGGGTTAGGGTTAGTTTTATCATCTACCACACTCATTTTTTTAGTAGCTGAGCAGCTAATGAATTGTCTTGTACATTCACAGAAAATAGCTTATCTCCCTGTTGCAAAATAATGTGGAAAAGACACTAGCTTTTTAAACTACTTTTCCACAGAAGTTGGCGTGGCAAATGGTAAAATCATTTGGTGTGGATTTTGAAAATGTCTTTGTGCAGTATATGTATTAAATCAATGCATGAAACACTGTCTGCCTGCTTTATTTTAAAAGCTTGCAGATCGAAAAACCTTGTTAGGGGGATTTTGGGTTCCTTTCCAACTATGAATGCTTTGACTTCACAGTCCCACCCTGACAGCCCTCCACCCTGCACCAGGTTTTAATTAGAACCATTTGGTGAGGACCAATAGCTTTGCTTTCCCAGTCCCCGCAAAGTCTTGCACGCCTACTAATTTAAAGGGATCTTTATGCCTGCGGGACTTTTATATCCTTCCAGGCAGGAGTGTGCAACGCATGCCCACTTTCATGTGGAAAACTTCACATGTGACAAAGAGACTTAGCTGCTAGTAATGTCGCCATTATTGAACCTCAGAGAAGTTTTCAAATGGGCCCTCAGACAGCATCGGTTTGTTTGAGCCTGGCTTCAAGTGTGCGCAACATCTGTGTGCAGCCTAAACCTGAACCAATAAAGACCGTGAAGCCTTGTATGCAGACTTTGTGGTTGTGTGCGTGAATGTGATGAGAGAGGGGGACTTGCAAGGCTTAATGCACAGCTGGGGTAAATTCACTCCAGGGGCATAACCGAAGAAGCCCTGCTGTTGCCAAAGTGAAATGCATGAAGGGCCTGTGCAATGAAGTGTGCTTCCATTGTCTGGAAGTAGGGCAGTGGCACAATGAGGCCTGGACCTGAGAGACCATCTCACCTTGGCTGGAGAAAACTGTTATGCTACAACCAGCCGATTCACACAAAAAAACTGGAGAGTGTGTCTGGGAAACGATTATGTTTATGGTGTCCTGGAATGCTTTGCAAAAAGCAATCTTGTTAGTAGGCTCACTGGCGTTTTTTTATATGCTGAAATATGTAATGGACAATGAACAGTCAATTGAACATTATCTCAAAATAAACCAAAAAGCAGAGCCTCAAGGAATTTGTTTTGTGACAATGAATGGATGACTGTACTTACTATTCAGCTATTCACAAAAAAAACGAATATGTGTACATTAAATACCCATTTTAAATATTTACTTTTACAGTTACACCTATTAGTTGCTTATTAGCATGCATAGAATGTTAGCCATCAATTAGTGCTAATTAAGCACATATTAATGCCTTATTCTACATGACCTTATTCTATATCCCTAACCAAAACCTAACCTTAACAACTACCTTACTAACTATTAATAAGAAGCTCATTTAGAACATATTGAGGGGAAACCCATAGTTAAAACAAGTGTTACCTTTTATTTACACTAACAAAAAAAATAGTTCAGTACAAGTCTGAGTTGAACACCATCATTTTCATGTCAGGATTGAGAAGTGCACGCTGCGTTTGTATAAAATGAGTTTGAGATGTGATATGAGACATATGAAAGTAGAGCTTGTTTCAGTTTAGTTATTTTTATCATAAGCACAGGGGCGACCCTTTGTAACTTGAATGCACAAGGCTTCCGGTGTCAGCCGCTTACAGTTAGCCTATTTTTGCTGCACATTCTGTTTATGTTTCTTGATGTTGCATGTATCATTTCTTATCATTATCTTGAACAGATTGGTTTGTTTTCTTCCTGCCTCACAGGAAGTAGCCTAAGTGTTAAAGTATTAACATTGCATGTTGTGTATGGGCAGCTGCTAACAGTAGGAAAGATCTGGCTACTGCAACTGGCCAAAAAATAAGAAGAAGATTTTACGTTTCTTCAAAACATCTGGTGGAATTACTAAAAGGATATAAAGTTGAAAATATACTGCAAATCAAAAGATAACATCTATCAGGATGTCTATTGCCCCACTTTCGAAGGACTTGCTCATTCTCCTGGGGGTCACCTTCACACTATACCATAATCACACATGGAAGGTAGACATTGTCATCAGTGGAAACCCAGGTCATGCCATCACAATTGAGTGACAACTACATTCGTTTCACTGCTTCTCTTATCTCTACCTCTCCATCATAAATCACTTTTTTTCCGTGGCCCTGTCTGTCCACCCACTCTGCCCTGTGTTCTGGTCACCTCATGGGTTCAGAAAAAAATGAATTTGGAGGATGGGAAATAAGTCAGAAAATTAGTCTGTGTTATCTCGGTAGAATAGCACAAAATTGTTTTGGCCAACTACATGGAGCTTAAACTCTAGATGCTGTCTGTCACTATAAAACCATGCCATGAGATGGCCAGTGAATCACACTTTCTTTCTCATAATGTTTGAGCAGTTGCTTTATGACAGAAGACTGATTTGGAAATACAATTCCAAGGTATTAGGAAGCATGATCTTTATTGATTTTGGGGTAAAATATGGTCTACTTTATCCATTTTGTTACTTTATTTTGTTAAAATCCCATCACATTCACGCCCGAAACCTAAAAAACTGATTACATATAGATTCAAATAATATACATAAACAAATGTATTTTTAAATCACATATAGAGATTAATTAAAATATATTACAGAGTTTTTCAGCTTTGTAGCTTCATACTACGTTTTGTCATCATGCACATACAAACTTTGCTCTGTGCATTTTTCACCTGCAAAACCAAACGTGTGTTGGAATTCATTTACAAGCAATTGGACTTTCCTTTTATTGACTTAAAAAGTGACATTATGCATTCTGTATATTTTCCATGTCTAATATAATGTTTTACGAGTGAACAACTACAATTCTGTAATAGCAAAAGACCTTCTACGAAAACCTGGGTAAATGATAAACCTACATCGACTCTAAAGCACTCAATGCTTCTCTCTTTGCATTAGGATGCAGCGCCCGTGCAGTGTTGGAGAGATTGTGTGTGTTATACTGACATCCAGCGGTACCATACTGCATCAGTGGACGGTGTTTACATACATACTAGGCTAGACAATCAGGAACATTTTTAATATGTGCTTTGCATTTGCCTCTATCTCCATGCCTTTCTCTTGTACACAAAATCAGTTTAGCTAAAAAAACAGGTATCGAAAAATAATAGATAGACAAGAAACACTCAAACAAGCTAACTTCCTGCCACACTCAATATGGCAGACTTGAGCAGCCACATTTGAACTTTCGGTATCAATGAGACGTAGTGACGTCCGTGGCAAAAGAAACTAAAATTGGCTGAATGACATGTGAACTTAAGCGATGGAAGAAGCAACAGATATGATTTCCCGCTTTTATTGTAAAATCACTTGACGCTGAATGCATGAGCGGTGCTCGTGCTTTTTTAGAGGATGTCGCGCGTTACAGCTGATGTGGAGTATCAGACACTTCTCGAGGTATGTTTACTGTCAGCCCTAGCGAGGAGGAGGCAGCTATGGGTCACCAGACTGTAATTGTTCATGAGCTAATAAGCTAATTACTTGTACTGCAGTATTAAGGATGACACACTGAACTAGATATTTTATAGCAGTCTGGTCGGAAATCACGATACAGTCCCTTATATACGATATGACGTTAGTTTCTCCTTTCAGAATCTTCTGACGTTTTGTTTACTTTGCATTTGACAGCGGTGATTAATACCAGGTTGTTGTAAACACAATAGCTGTCGTAACTATAGTATGTGTCACCATGAAAATGGCACAATTTGAGTCCCTCTCACCTCTTATGGTGTATTTCATCTATTGGATCACCAAACTTTATATTTATGCACCCTTTAATATAGTGTAAACAAAAAAATAATAATTTTGTCATTTGACTATACCTATTTTGTCATGTCCCTCATGGCCTTGATGAAAGTGTACTTTGAAAATCCCAAATAAAACTTTTGATATCAAGCTACACATATATTTGTGCTCTTTTGCTGGTAATGTTATATGGTCACCATGGTAGATTTGTCTTATTGGTGTTGTGGTGCATCAGGATCGTATTGTTTGCTGATGACTATCTTTGTGTTTTCTCAATAGTGTAGTTACTGTTACCCCAACGAGGTGCTGGATGACATCAAAGACGTGTCTGCAGATTTCCCACACCTGCAGCTATATGTGGACTATTATCGTAAGTTTATCTTTTAAAGCGCACCATGTTTGTGAACTTGGCTTGTGTAGTTTCAGCAGTGGTTAAGTGGATTAGTGTGTGGCGGTCATTCCATTGTATGGTAATTATAGGGCTAGTTGTCATATTGGGAAGTTGTCACAAGGCTTTCTTCATCACCAGGTCCGATCAAACGATTTCAATTAAAAAGTAACTCTTAAAATGTTTGTGAATTCTGAGCTGAAACTGAAACTTTTTTTTTTTTGTTGCAATAGCAGGTAAAACAACAAAACCACAAAGGCCCACAGTACACACACAGACAGTTTTAGAAAGACTATTTTAACCTGTCAGATCAGGGTATTTATAATTAAAATGTTTGTTTCCCAAAACATTTTGGAAGGTTTATGTTACTTCTAAGAACAGCAAACATGTAACATGCAATTGCATGTCATAATTGTAGTTTATATTTCCCCCCAAGCTATGTTCAGTACCATCTTTGTTGCCAAGTCAATGCTTCTTTAATAATACGTTTAAAAAGATGTATTGAATCATCTTGATTTAATCTACTTAATCTGTTAACAAAAAGTGTTGTTACCAATGTCCTGTTGCACATTTGTACTTACACATACTATTCAGGGGGTTGTTACGTACAGAAATATTACAGCTGTAGATCCTATATACCAATGTGTACTTCCACTATGGTTACATACACATATGTAAGTACACTGGTATGATGGACACTTTATCTATCCATAAAAATGATTTTAAAAGAAGTGTAGAAGACTGTTTGCTTACTGTGCACATTGCCTTGCACCTGACTTTGGTTCTCTTCTCTTTCGGCAGTCTATCCCAACAATGATAAGAAGAAGTTGGTTTATTTGGGTGGCACCGTTCCTGTAACATACGAAGGTAACTAGTTTTGCTGTAACCTGTTATTAATTCCTTCCAGTGGTTATAATTGCTTTATGAAGTTCATTATATATACATATATATATATATCATGTCAAAGGTGCTACATACAACATTCCAGTTTGCATCTGGATCCATGAGACCCATCCCAAAAACCCCCCCAGGTGTTTTGTCTGCCCTTCACCGTCCATGATCATCAATGCTAAAAACAGCAATGTTGATGCCAATGGTCGCGTTCTTCTCCACTGTCTCAGCAACTGGAAGATTGTAAGTACAGATACTACACAGTTCATTATTTAAAGTTTATTATTTTGATATTTTACAAATGTATGATTTCCAGGGCTGGTCAAACTTGTCGATAGTTTTGGAGGAGATGATTGCCGCCTTTCAACGTGAAACTCCTCTTTTTGCCACCTATCCAGTCCGAAGCCCTCCAATACAATCTCAAGCAAAACACCTGCCAGCCGAACTGGTAGTTCAACCGAATCCTGTTTCTTCCTATGGCAGGTCAGTGCTCGTTTAAGGTTCAGTTCAGTCATTGTTATCCAAAGCATTTGACATTAGTATCTCAGTTAAGTCCCTTTTTAATGATAAGTGCACTCTTATGTAATCGTCAGTCTTTTTTTTTGTTTGTTTGTTCTGCAGCTGGCCTCATACAGGCAGCAGTTCAGTGCAAAAAATGTCAACAGCTCAACATGGAGCATCCATCTCATCTGTGCCTCAGCATGCCAGCAACAGTAAACATGGATTTTCTTCTGAATACTACTCTTGCATGTATTGTTCACTAGATTTGCAGTTTTATGAAAAACATAGACGTACTCTCTATATACCAGTTGTAGTGTCACTGAGATACTATTATAACATTTTAATATTTTAAATTAGTTTTTATTTTTATTTTGTTCATTGTTATTTTAGCTGAATATTTATTAAGCTTGTTTTGTGTTTTTTTATTATGTATTTATTTGCTTATTTTATTATGTCAATGACATTTCTTTTGTCAATTTTATTTAATTTTCAGTTATTTTAGTACATCAAGTTGAACTAAATGAGAAATGTTGCCTTGGCAACTAAGTGGAAAAAATATTTAAAATGGATATAAACTCAGTAAAATATCTTTTTTGTTTTTTTAATTATTTTTTTTTACTCTTAATTGCCAAGGAAACATTTCTCATTTTCATTTAGTTCAACTTTATGTACTAAAATAACTGAGAATTAAATAACACTGACAAAAGAAATAGGGATGGCGAAAACTAAAAAATTTCTTGACCGACCACCGAGCCTCATTAGCCGGTTGAAACCGATTAGTTTAAAATAAAGGCGTTTGTCTAGGTTAGAAGCTCATTTGAAACATTGCCACGGCTCATTTAAGAAAATGACAGCTCCGAAGAGACGCCGC
>JAUMHQ010000046.1:4290954-4305446 GCA_032361165.1 Enteromius paludinosus | reverse complement strand
TCTAATGTTTATCAGTACATTACAGAAAATAATTAACTTTATCACAATATGCTAATTTTTTGAGAAGGACCTGTATATATATATATAATTATAATATAATAAAAATAAAGTTATGGGTGACTCAACTATATGTGGATAAAATTGTCAAGCTGATAAAATAGTTTTTAATCAAACAATTTAAATATTACATGATTCTAAATGTATTATTATTTTTTAATAGCAATTTTACTTTTTGCATTTACCTTGTTTATGTCATTTCATTTGTGGTCTGAAACATTTGGACTTCAGTGTTTCACTCAATAATAAAATAAAAAATGCAATTAAATACAAAAAAGAAATATTTAATATATAGATATGCATACATTACCCATGAACAAAGTTAGTGGTCCCATCCACAGGGTCAACAATCCATGTTGGGTTTTCAGTCAAAACACAGGGTTCTCCTGCAGCCACTGACTCCTCACCAATGAAACTGAAACCAACAGGAGCAGCGCCGATCTGTGATATTTACCTAAGATATGCTATATCTAGGAACTTGTACGGAGTGTGTTAAAAGGTTTAGGTCTTCTGACCCTGTGTTATTATGACAGACGAAATACCTGTGTTCAGGAAACTTCTCCTTCACCGACGTGATAATAAGTTGCTCCACATTCTGGTCTGTTTTAGTGACCAGGTCGACAGAAGAGCTTTTGCACATGATCTTCAGGTCATTCTGCAAAGCATCTCTAACCATCTGACAACAGAGATAAAAAAAAAAAGATTTAGTGAAAATGACCACAGATTACAAAAACTGTTAAAAAAATAAGCAGAAGAGGAATGATGTCACCTCTCCTGCTTTCCTGGCCAGTGTCACAGCATGGTCCATGGCATCCTGCCAAAGGTCAGGCATTGTTCCTTTATGTATTGACCCTCTTTCTGATCAGAGATAAAAACATAGGCTATTACTGTCATCGATTTAGACTGCTGCTACAGGAAATCTGCAAGCAGTCTAAAACCTTATATAATTTGAGGCAGTTTATGTTTCTGGTGAATTCCGTATTTTATCACTTTGCTGGTAGTCCCTTAATCCCTGCACACAATCCTTATATAGTGTCCACCCTATAAATAGACCTCCAGCTGCATCTCTGATTTTAGAGACATCCTACCCTAACAAAAATTTACAATGGCAACTACAGTTTCAACCAAGATAGTAGGATAACCTGAATTATATCTTCATGTAATAATTATTATATTATCTGTTACATTTACATTTATTTTTAACATTGATGGCTAGTAAAATGTTCTCTGTTGTCATTTCAACCGTCTTGGCTTTGACATTCAGCTTTTTTATATCCTAATTACACACAATTACAAAGAAAGCATAAATTCACAATTGAATAATTGATTACAGATTAAGGTACATCTTAGGGGCATTTTTTGCACTAATCAATATGAAGCAGTTTTAGACAATAGACTAAATGGTGTATCACTAAATTTACTTTATCTTTAGACGAACGTCATAGTTTAACAGGAAACCCGGTCACATTTGACGGAACTTAAGCATTTGAGGTCATTTATTCAGCTACATGATTGAGCAAACGTGTTCATCTTCATCGCAGAAATAATATCTGAGTAAAGTTATGTACAATGATACATATGACAGATTTCTAACTAACGTTGGTCTTTAGTAAAGATCCGTATAAATCTGTTTCCTTTCATTACTTTACAATAACGCCAAATATCAAAAAGGCAAACAATTTTATTAAACAATTATGTATTGATTATGATTAATGCACATATATACTGACATTTTAAACGCTTCAATAGTCACAAAAACTAATAAGAATCAAAAAATTCTTACCAATGACCGGCGAAATGAAGACGAGGTGTCAGATTGTTGTGTTTCCGGGTTCTTGGAGGATCGAACTATATTAATCCTAAAACATTTGCTTACTTTCAGAAAACAATGAAATATCCCACTGCCCCTTTTTAAATAGGTAATATATACTATACATGTCAATGTTCCGTTTAGCACCTACAGGCAATTTGTTTTCTTCTAAATTATGTTGGGCATGCGCAGTATGTACTTTTAGAATCCCGGTGTCAGAATAAAAGTTCAGCAGTAGGGGAGAGTGGGGGCAGTTGCAACACTTTTTACATTTTCTTCAGTTTCTCAGTGACCGTTTGTTTTAGGAAGACAAAATTTATATATGTTAAACCCATACATGTCACCCACCTGCCCATACTGCTGCAACATGTGTACATACGATAATATGGAAGTAATTTGTACTTAAATGGACCCTGAAAAATGTTGGACGGGGCAGTTGCAACAGTCATTTGGATGTAATAAAACTCTTTTTTTTTCTTTTTAAGAAAGGAATAATAGCATTTTATTCACAATTCTCCATCTGACTCACAATTGTGGCAAATGTAAATGGAAGCACCATCAGTGTAGGCTTCATGAGCCCATGCCCTGCACTGACAACAGTGTAGCCACACCTCTCTCGGTCTGGAGTAGTTCTCCAAACAGACAACGCAAAAATCTTCTTTCTCAAAGTCACTATGCTTTTTCTTCTTGGTTTTCTTTAGGCCTACCTTGGTTTGATTCCAATCTGTTCTTTGTCAGTTTTCTTTTAACCTTTGTTGGCTTTTTCCTTGCTTTTGCTTACTCCCTCTCCAAAGCTTATGTTAACTTCCATGGCTATTGAAATATGTTCTTTATCAAACCACTAAATTGCCATTTATATCTATTTTATCTAATTGGCGTTAATGTTGTCATTAGGGGCAGTTGCAACACCATATGGGAGCCATCTCAAAACTAGTGATGCTAACCTAACACTTTAGCTTTAACACATGGTTCCTAAGTCTGTTAAGAGCTAAGAAACTGCATATTCAAAATATATGACTATAAAGATCAATACTTGAACAGTTTAGAGAGTATGAAAAAAATTCTGGTCATAAAAAAATTACTTTTTTACCTCAAATTTCAGTTCTCACAGAAGGAATGATGGCATGTGGCTGTTAACTTCCAGAAAGAAGGAGAGGCCTTCTGAGCATGTGTAGTGGGAGTTTCATGGCTCTAGCTCACTTGTGATTGGAAAAATCAGCAATGTTGCAACTGCCCCCACTCTCCCCTACCTGTTGTTGTTTTTATTTAAGTGACATAATTTTTATTTATTTAAGAAACAGTACTGTATATTTTTACTTCCTTTTTTGTTTTATTGCTTGTATTGAAATAAATGTTTTCTGAAACTAAAAGAAAAAGGATGAATGCTGTGTGATCTTGTTGTACCCAACCTTTATTGCAGCACTCAAACAAAACATTTACAGTTGTTTACATGTCTGTGAAAAGTCACCCGAAACTCCCTAAAATTGCATTGCCTCAATAACTTAAAATGAGTTAGCCTATACAGCAGGATTTCATGTAAACCTCTGGATAGAAAGCCTTGAGTAAACCTCGGTTTATATCTGGATTTCAGTAAGAAATGCTCCCCTCACACATGGTGTTATTGCTGGTTGTGAGAGGTCTGTCCTTGAAAGTACAACCTGTACTAAGGCTGCTATACTCAACCTTTCACATATGGCTTTGAGAAGTTAACACTTTTATAAAATTCATTCAATTTGACTTTCAAATGTCAAATCCTAAATAAAATAAATCCTTAAAAATCCTAAAAAGAAAAAAACAAAGTTCTTTACTTTGTAAAATTAATACCACTTTAAAAATTCACATTGACTTCAAAAGTGTTAGGGGTCCAAAACACCCTGTAGTGTTGTAGAAAACGAAAAACAAACCCTAAAAACTATATTTCAGCCACCTGTACGTGTTATGAAACCATTATTTTGAAAAGATCTGCAGCATTTCCAAAAGTCTATCACAAGAACAACATCTATTCTGGCAGGCCCCATAAAACCACAGTGTAACAACATCACAATGAAAAAATAATAATAATATTCCACAGTGAAACAATTCATGAGCCAGGATTGGGTTTCCTTCAAAAGACCAAGCAAGCTTTCAATTTCATAACCAACTCCTTGTAGCGTAATAAAAATTATGACAACATTAATAGTAAATACTTTTTTCATCTTTTTTTTCTGAACAACAACAAAATTGTATTGCATTTTTACAGACGTACCTGCAACAGCTGAAAGGGCCTGAATAAATGCACTGTTAAGTCAATACATAGGCAGTGCATGACATTTGACAAATTCATAAGCGTATACTGACTTGTGATGTCCCACAAAAAACACTTTTACCCTGCTCTAAAAATTAAACACTGTGTAAAGTAAATTGATCCATGTTTATGTGGGCATCCTTTACCAGTGGTTACATAAGACGCTCATTAAACAACACTGTTTATCATATGCATACTGCACAGCAGCTGGAGTGTCTACCTGAAACAGAGCTTGTCAAATCATGAGCCTATCAAACAGGACTTGCTGAAAAAGGCAATGGGGGCAACGCTATACATCAGTTTAAAAATGTGAAGAAATGCACAAAGTTCTCTGAGCTCTTAGCATATCAGCTACAGTATTGAGGAAAATATCAACAGAGGTACTGAAATGTTGACTGTATGCTGGAAAACACCATGGAAACATATCAGTGAGAAAAATGGCTCAAAAATGATTATTTCGCATTATTAAACACACATACATGCACATGCACGCCCATTCACTCCATACACAGTTCACATAGCAATTATCTAGGTTAACCTGCCAGCATAAACTTGTCCTTGATATGCAACATTGGAAATGTAGACTCAATACATATTGGTAGTACAAAACCGAAGGGTAAAAACAGCGAAAGATCAGTGCAGCTTTGCATAGTACCTTCACATTAAAGCAAAATGTCCGTTTGATGAAGAAAAAACACTGATGAGTTCAGTGCCGAGGAGATCTCTGAGCTACAAAAGCAACATGAAGGTGTTCGTACACACAGGATAGGAAATTACAACCAAACTATCATCCATGATCATCCAAAAAATAAAAATAAAAGGCTACTTCACATCTAGGTTAGAGAATAGGGAAAACCTTTGTCTGTAATTACAAAACAAATGGGGAAAAGGGTCAAACCATCAAAAAAGTTAACAAAACAATCAAATAAATGTGTACAATGTGTACTTGTACACAAAGAGACCGCATTATCAATTAACAAACAGACTCGAAGGTCAAATAAAAGAAAGAAAATCCAGGAAAATGAAGGGGAAATAGTAGCATTCTCTTTTTTTTTCACTCCATGCTGGGAATTGGCAGCTGCACGCTTCCAGTGGAATGCCATGTGGTGCTGGTCCTCTCTGCATCTTACATACTGCCTAATGTTTTATGTTTCTGCAAAACACAAAAGTATCACATTAAAAACATGCATGTTAACTCACTCACTGGATTAGACTGATTTATTGAATATACTAGAGGTTAAGGAACACCACTTATGGTACTTATTAACTTGCCTTATAAGAACTTTCTTCAACATGCAATTTATTACCTTAACATACATACATATTTATGAAGCTTCACATACATACAGAAAATAACAAAATATTAATAAAAGAAAAAAATAAAAATAAATCTACATGGAAACAATGCAAAGATAAACCAAGTGAAGAGGGAAGTGAACCTCTCGGTTACGTATGTAACCCTCGTTCCCTGAAGAAGGAAACGGAGATGTCACGTCAGATATGACCGACGAATTGGGATCTCAATTTGTCGGTCATATCTGATGTGACTTGGAGTGATTGACTAAAAAGGGAACTGCATGAGAAAAACATCTTTAATGACATAAAAAGGATGAAAATAAATATCCAGTGACAAATTTTTGATTATCTGTGGGCTCCACTTCAATTTGTTCTTCTGTTTGGTTAATTTCATCTGTTCAGTTAATAAATACAAAGATAACAGACCTTGAGCAAAAACAGACACTGAGCATTGAATTTATGACTCAACTCTCTGTACAGATCAGAAAATCATCCTGTTCTTTATAGCCTTTATTTAACCATAAAATTGAATTACCAACCTGCTGCATCCTCCTCAGGCTGCTCTTCCTCAACAGCTACATCCTCTGTAACAAGACAGACACATTTCACAACAAAGCAGACATAGCTTTCTCTGTTATCTTTAGACTAGTCTCTCATATCATCAGATAATGTTAGCATCCAAAAAAAACAAATAAGACATTTTGGGTATTATTTCTTGCTGCTGTATAATAACCATCTGAGTAAACGTGCAAAAACAAAACCTTACCCTCTTCCTCTTCTATATTCTCTTCTTCAAGCTCTGTTTCATCCAATGTGGAGTCTTGTACATCATCATCTTCTTGAACTGGCTCCTCTGTTTCCTCTATATCCTCCTCTTCTGTTAAAGTTTCTTCTATAGAGACTGATTCCTCAGCTGTCTCTTCAGGTGTTTCTGCTTCTTCCACTGGTTCTGTTGTTTCAGGTTCCTCTACTGCTTCTCCTACTGGTTCAGGTTCCTCTACTGCTTCTTCTACTGGTTCAGGTTCCTCTACTGCTTCTTCTACTGGTTCAGGTTCCTCTACTGGTTCTTCTACTGGTTCAGGTTCCTCTACTGCTTCTTCTACTGGTACAACCTCTTCCACAGCTTCTTCTACTGGTACAACCTCTTCCACAGCTTCTTCTACCGGTACAACCTCTTCCACAACTTCTTCTACCGGTACAACCTCTTCCACAGCTTCTTCTACCGGTACAACCTCTTCCACAGCTTCTACCTGTACAACCTCCTCAGCTTCCTCTAGTGTTTCTTTCACTGGTGCAGTCTCTTCTACTACATCTTCTATAGACTCTTCCACTGGTGCAGCCTCATCTTCCAAAACTACCTCCACTGCTTCTTCCACCGGTGCAAACTCTTCAACCACTTCTACTGCCTCTTCCAGTGGTGCATCATCTACTGATGCCGCCTCTTCCTCCAACACTTCCTCAACCACTTCTTCCACTGGCACAACCTCCTCTACTGCTTCTTCCACTTCTTCCTCAACCGGTTCTTCAACTGGAATGACCTCTTCCTCTTTTGCAGGCTCCTCAACTGCCTCATCAAAAGCCTCTTCCTCAACTGGAACAGAGTCTGTAATCTCAGGCTCTTCCTCCACAGCTTCTGGTTCTTCCTCAGGAACTTCCTGCTCCTCTTCAACCTCTGGTTCCTCCTCGGCTCCCTTTTCTTCTTCTTCTTCTTCTACAGCAGAGGGCTCTTCTACTTCCAGAGGTTCTTCTTCTTCTACAGGAACAGGCTCCTCTTCTACTGTTTCTGGATCTTTAAAGGAAAAAGCAACTATGGTTAATCTATGAAATAGGTTGCACTATGCTCTTACTTGCAGATGCCAATATGTGTGATGTGTTGAACTCTGTGCATGCACCATTTATTTTGTAGTATATACATACATACATACATACATGTATACAACACAATATTTAAACAAACAGCAACAATCACACATTGCTATTTCAAAGGACGTCATGAAAGCTGTACCCGGTGGTGGCTGAGCTGCTTCTTCAACTTTGGTGGCCTGGATTTCTTCCTCCACGATAGATTCAGGAGCTGATTAAGAAACAAAACTAATAAACTTAGTTTGAAGGAAAAACATTTTTTTCTGGATTGGAAGCCTTTATTTAGCACGCTTGTACAATAATGCTTTACTAAGACTGAAGCCTTCTGTAACAGGCCAATGAGATTACTCGCATGTTATGTTATGCAAGAACTGCTGTATGGTATGCGGTAAGACTTGTTCATCACTGGAGGGCATTTCAGTTATAATAGTGTCCATCAGAATAAATTCTACTGAATACACAGGTGGTATACAGACACAAAGAACACCGTCTTTATGAACGCTGTTAATATTTAATAACCAACTCACTAGATAAGGCCAACTCCCCAGCAAACAAACAAATGTTTAATGCTTAATCTTATTTTTTGCATATACTTTTAAATTGTACAACAAATATAGGTTTAATGACAAATAATTGTATAATGTGTATAATTTGTAACAATGGAAGTAACTTATACATTTACTTTTATATTACGTGAAATGCCTTTGTGTGTTATAAAACCATGCATTTTATTTTATTAGCCTACAATGATATTTCTATGCATCAATAAATTCTCACTGCACTGCGTAAAACTCCTGTGCATGATTTTACTTTACCTTCTTCCACGGATTCAGCAGGGGTTCCCTCAACGGATTCAGTGGTCTCTATGGTGGATTTATCTTTCAGCCCTGAGGATTTTACATGTGGATGTGCATACATGAGGCAAATATAGTGTACAGTCACATAAAACAAGCCTGCTATAAAGAGGACTACACTGTTAAAAAAAAAACAAGAATTTACATAAAAACCTTATGACATTTGGTTTACTTTTGCACTAGAGTTTTTTTTTGTTGTTGTTGTTCTTTCTTTTACAGGCACAAAGGTGTGTTTACGATTTGAAACAGACCAACAGAGAAACAGAGGAGAGGAAAAAGGAAAAGTTTATAGATATTAGTGAACAGACATCAGTCTGGTATTAATATAACGGTTGTTTTTTTCTTATATTCATCAACACTGAAAAGAAAAACACTCAAGGCACTGATAAAACAAATCAGGGGATTTATATAGTTTATTGATAACACAAGAATGTTCTCTCTTAGTAAAGTATCACTACTTGCTGTATTTATTATAAAATAAAAAAAAAACAGAGGAACATCATGTTCAAGTCACACTATATAGCTAGTATTTTGTAAGAGTAAACCAAAATCCTACCCTCAAACAAAACAGACCGTTTTTAAGAGAAATAAAAGAACGACATGACGATTAGCGTATTGCACCTTGTTCTGCTCTTGCTTCTAGTAATCTCAATGCTTAACATGACTGATTATCTCTCATAGAGATGAAATGTCTTGCCTTAAGTCTACAAGGGGGGGGGGGGGTCCTCTGGAGACTCGCAATGGCCCGAGATCACATTCAGCCAGATGTTAACAAATTACACAAAAGACAAGAAGATCGAACCGTAGCTGATGAACTACCTTACGGTTTCTTTTTAGCTGCAGCCTTCTTGGATTCTTTGCCTTTTCCTTTTTTCTCAACCTTTTTAGCATCGTCTTCAACAACAGGTATCTCATGAGGTTTCTTTTCAGCCTCTGGCTTTTCCTTCACCTCGTCCTTTTCCAACTTCTTTGTCTTCTTTGCATTTTCGACTTCTGCCATTTTCTCTCTTTCCTCCTTCTCCCTTCTAATTCTTTCCTTGGCCTTTTCCACATCCTCCTTCTCTATTCTCTCCCCCTCCTCTTTCAGCTGAGCTTCAGCTCTCTCCCAGGCCTTGGCTTCCGACTCCTCCCTGATATGGTTCAAGGTCCTCTCTTCTTCCTCTTTGGCTAGGATGTTCCTCACTTCTGCCAGTGCCAATTTAGCTATCTTCCTAGCTTCCACTCTCTCGTGGATGATGGTGAGCTGCTGTTTCAGAGCTTCCCTTAGTTTTAACCCAACATCTTTGGCGTGGGCAAGCTCTGGGGAGAGACGTTTGATGAAGTAATCATGGTAAATCTAAATCTTCTCACTACACACGCCTCAAGCCACAACACAATTAGTTGTAACGATGCAATTGATTTCACATCACAAGTCCCTCATTAGTATGTTTGTGATATCCTCCTCACCAGTGGTTCTCAATGTGTTTAACTTGATAGCCCACCTACAGTCCAAAACAATATTCAAATGCCCACCATATAGGCTAAAATATGAGCTAAATCTGCGTATTTGTGCAGTAATTATGAAAAAGTTGCTCAGTTTTTTGTTTGTTTGTATTTTTTAACAAAAACAGGAAGTCTTGATATCTTAAAAAAAAAAATAAATTAACTGACCACAGTTCATAGGATTTTACTGTATGCGCTTCAATAAGTTCTTCGCTAATGGAAAAACTAATGTGGCTCCCCAGACATCCCTGGCTCCCAGGTTGAGAATCACCACTGTACACATTAAATTAGAAGATTATGTGTTTAGGATGTTTATAACAAGACCAAAGTTCCCTAATATTATTTGCAAATAGCCTGGGAAAAGTATACACAAGACTTACATGTGCATGTAGTTCTTTGTCAAATTATCGTTTTCTATGCAGACTCATAAATGCCATCTACTAAAGGTGATATTGTTAAACACTCCTTGGTTAAACAGTCAGCTCAGGCATGCAAACAGAAACAAGTTGAGCAACTGAATGCCTTCCAAGATCCCAAACCGCACTAGAGACTAGTCTGTTGCATGCATTCATACCAAGTGTGCAAAAATACCTCCTTTTCTCCTGGAAACCTCAGTATTTTCATCTAGTTTAAGGCAGACAGATAAATAAAGTCAGTAAGTGCTTCTTAAAACAGTTGTACAACGTAGACCTAATTCCTGCCTGTGAGGTCTTCATACATTTCCTTGACACTAATGATGTTAGAGTACACAACCCATTCACTCATATCTAGCCTGATTCTGTTGTGAGTCATACACAATTCTCTTCAAAACACGCATGCCATGGTTGATGTCCAGCAATTTCAAATAACAAAAAAACTCATCTGCAAGCAGTGACTTTTTGTGTACGCTATTTGAGTATCTTATTAAGGGATAAAAAGCCAATCAGCTGAAACATTTGGCAACAATTGCAAAATAACTAAACTGAATAATCTGTGTGGTTAATTTAAAATAAAACACTTAAACTGTTGACATATTAGAAGCTATAATAGTGATACAAGTAGCATTAAAGAGAGTGATAATGAAAGATTTTTTGTCAATCTAAGCTAAAAGTCTAATCGCACACACTTCATTTTCTCACAAAGGCAGCCATTTTGTAAGTAATCCCTGCATACTGTACTTTTTGCATACCAAAACATTTAACATTAACATTCATAGCCCTCTCAATTCCCTCCTAGTATTACAGGAGTCATATGAACACTGCATTACTTATCATGCACACCTTTCAGGTGCTTTAGATTGGCAGGTAGGAACTGATTGATGACGGTTACAGAACTCTGGGGTTCAGGAGACGTTTCCGACCCACGTCACTGAACTAGTTCTTGGCTGATCAACTGATGGAAGTTCACCCAACAATTTCAATTCTATCAATAGTAACTAAGCCTCAGGTTGTTCCAAACCCGTAAGTCTTTTATTCATCTTTGGAGCACAAATTAAGATATTTTTTAATTGAATCAGAGCTCTCAGACCCTTCATAGATAGCAATACAACTGAAGTGTTCCCAGAAAGGTCCCAGCAAGGACACTGTTTTTTTTCACAAAGCTACGAAAATACTTTTTGTGCACCAAGAAAACAAAAACAACTACTTTATTCAACAATTCTGTTCTTTCTCATCCTGTCTGCAGGAGCCCACCACCATTGTGGAACAAATATAACATGCTTCCGCTTCATGTGAACACTGTTTTTTTTCCTTTGCACACAAAAAGCATTTCTCATAAATTGTAAAAATATTACTGAAGCTTTTATGTCACAAGGACTAGTTTATCAAAGCCCAAAGAACGTTCGTTGCAAAGAACGAAGGTCTTTCAGGTTTGGATTGACATGATGGTGAGTAATTGATAGAATTAACATTATTATGTGAACTAACCTTTTAAATCAGCCACACATCTGTTTAGACCATAGTACAAGTTTCCTACCTGAATTTTGTTAATTGAGGTAATACTGTAACGGGGTGGGATATGTTCACACTGTATATCTAAGTTATCATTATTCTCTAAATCTCTGATGAAGGAGAGCAAGGGCAACTCACAAGACAATGAAGAAAAAACAATAAATGTAACAACTGACAACGTCATAAAAAACTATTAAAAAAAGTTCAAAGGGAATATAAAACACAAAAAGATCTGTCTTCGCTGAGTTGAAATGGTAATAATATAAATAGCTCAAAACGAACTACTCCGATACTAAAGCCAGAGAGAAATGATCATCAGATTATAAACAAGAAGTCACATGTACAGTGTTAAATTGCAAGAATCCAATAGAAATACATACTGTTATTCATGATATAAGGGAACTGAGGCATGCAGCAAAGGTGATATGTTCAACTTACAGCACTAAGGTCAAACGCAAAAAGGTAAATAGTGTATTAGTAGCTGGAAACAGCTGTTGCAAGAGCTGCAATGAAGCATAAACTACACAAGTTCAATATTTACAATTATGCAAATGTTCATAATGACATCATCTTCTCAAGAGTTCACAGGTCCCAAAGTGACTGTTGGCGATCTTCCCAACAAAATATGTCTTCAAGTGTTAGGAACAGAATCAAGTCGTCAAAGGAGCAAGTCCTCCTCTAATAAAGTGCTTCTGTCACAATTGCGGTAGAAAACGCGACTACTGATTTTGAAGGCCTAAAATAACGCATGTCTTTTGGCCCTGAACCCCTTCAGTCTGTGACGCGCCACCAACATCCTCCGCTGCTGCCTCGGTTTCTTCATCCTCTAGCGTTTCAAAAGGACTCATAATGTCATAAAGGAAGGTGAAGAAACCTTGAAACCAATCAGTGCCCTCTTCCGCTAAAATATCGAGGACTTCCTCAAGGGAGTCTGAGTTTTCTTTGCTGCCATCTTTGGTCAGCCCTACGCAAACGGGAGAATAAGGAAAAAGAGAAAGAGAGGGAAAGAAAGAAAGAACAGTAGGAGAGCAAGAGAGGGTGGTGTTGGTTTGCAAGGTTTAGTAGATAAGGATTCAGTGCTATAAAAAAAGAGGGTAAAAGAGGCTATTAAAGCGTAAGATGAAGTAAAGGAGAAAGGGGGCATGCATGGGAAGGCCTAATGAGGCTGTTTTGTTATGGTTCAGTTACTTGTGAAATCAGTTCAACTATATGCTAAACGAGTTCCTTACGACATGACTTTACCTTTAATGTAATATTGGCAAGTTGGTCTAATTTACAAACTCATGCAATCACTTCTTCTCCAAAATATTATGTTGTTTTAACAAAATGATGAAAGTACCATGCACGTGCACCTGTCTGATTTAACTCAAAACTGCACAAAAGTGAACCAAAGTCAGTCATGCAAAACAATCTGGTCCAAAAATATCATTGGAAATCACTGCACTTGCCTAATAGTACTTTAGCATCTTCCACGTCAAAGTCTCCATCACCGTCAGCATCATAGGACACGAGTTTACCTAGTAAAGTAAAGTGAAACTTATTTAGTCATTTGACATGGGTTGTGAATAATCCATTGTGCCATATGGAACTAAAAGTCCTACAAAAAGTGATATTAAATTGCTCTTATTTAAAAAAAAAAAAAAGACATAACTTAGGTTAAAGTATTACAAGAATCCTTGTACTATTTGATATAATTCTGTAGTAAATAAACCTGCATGGTAACACATTACAACAACTTTCCTCATTAGCAAACATCATTACATTAACATTTGATCAAACTCAAACGAGTAGAAAATTTACACAACAGTCCAAAAGTTTTGGTATCAGCTTTTTAAAGATTTTGAAAGAAGTGTATTCTATACACCTAGTAGGGCTGTAACGTTACACGATATGAAACCGAAATCGCGACACTCAGATCCACGATCCTGTGTCGCGGTGTGATAAGGGTGCATCGCAACACACCCTGTGACTACCTTGAATTGCGCGCAGATGACATTTCATGCGTGCGCAGTTTTGAAATGCGTGTAGATCTGTTTTCCTCTGGCGTATGTGATTTACCGCACGCGCCAGCATCAGTGGTGCGCTCGAGTATTACTGGCATAGATTTGCCGCCATAGATATGCAACCATTTTCGGTTGCAGATAAGAGGGGTTCAAGTATTTATTCAGTGTGCTCAAGCCCCGTTATCTATTACCAAGCCGGGCGCAAATGGTTTTAAAAATAGTTTTTTTCTCCCACCCCCCACTAAAAAACGCTAAAGCAGAATTTCCAGCATGATCTGATTTGCTGATTTGGTGCTCAAAATATATTTCTTATTTGTATCAATCTTAAAAACAGTTGTGCTGTTCATTTTTCTGGAAACCATGATACAATGATTTTTTTTCCAGGATCCTTCGATGAACAGAAACTACAAATAAGCAGCATTTATTAGATAGAAAAAATATTATAACAATATACATGTCACTTTTGATCAATTTAACGCATCCTTGCTGAACAAAATAAATTTCTTTCAAAACAAAATCTCACTGACCCCAAACTTTTAGAGCACTTTTCAATTGAATGAATGAATGAATGAATGAATGAGCATTTATATAGCGCTTTAGGGTTGCAAAGGGGCGGAAAATTTCCGGAAAATATATATATTTATTTATTTTTATTTTTATTTTTTTTTGGTCGGTGTTGAATCTGTGGCGGTCAGAATTTAATCTGTCTTCGGACTTCGGATGACTCGTCTCGTCTGCGCATGGGCGGGTATATGCAAATGTGGTGAGCGTAACTTTTACGCCTCTAGACTGTTACGAAACAGTGAAACTGTTGTGTTGGAATCGGACCGTTTTTCAATCGTGTTTTGCAAACACTTGATTTCTATAAGAAGTAGGAAACGATGGTGTTTGAGACTCACAGTATGTTATGTCCAT
>JAUMHQ010000046.1:4274442-4290624 GCA_032361165.1 Enteromius paludinosus | reverse complement strand
CTCCCATCCAGGTACTGACCAGGCTCAACCCTGCTTAGCTTCAGTGGGCAACCAGGCTTGGGCTGCAGGGTGATATGACTGTGGCAATTAATGTTAATTAATTAATGTATGAAGTATGAAAAACTACACTAAAACAGAACTAACAATCAAATTCACTTCCCTACTTTGTAACTGAAGGAGAGGTTCAAAGAAATGAGGTTTAAGGTTGGTGATTCTATTCACTGGTTCAGATGTCATACCTTGTAATACCTCTGAAAGATTATAGCGCAAGTCCTTTGCTTTGGCTGCATGCAAATTAAGGCCAGATATACAAAACAAATTACATATAACATTTATGTAATGAGTCATTTTAAAACTACAACCATTTATTTAAAAAATGAATAATAGAATAATATTGGAATATAGTATAGAATACACTTGAATAATAGAAACCGACTCACCAATTACACCTTGATAGTCAACAAGGTCAAAATACACCACAGCTACAGACGTCCAGACGCCCAAGAGAGCCAAAACCATGAACCACGTGAAAAACGAGGTTCCTCCTCCAACTTCTGCCTTCTTTCCATTTTTATGTCCCAGCTGTGGCTTGGCCTCTGGAAAAGAAAAAAATAAGATCATATACATTGTAAGGAAGAACGAATCCAAAATATTTCATTAATCAAAATCAAATCAATGCAGCACAGCAAGCCTTGTGAACGAGGAGCGCATGCTCAAAATTACACCATAACCTTGAAAGTGAGATTAGTCCTTTAGTATTACTGTGGTGCACACAAATATTCTCTCAAGGCCACTAGTTAATAGGCTATGAAACATTAGCATTGAAGCAGGAAAAATCCTGGAGACCAATCAATGCGTTCTATATTCAAATGCTGTACAAAATCCAAGAAATGAAAGATTCCCTGCAAGATGTTTAAATTCTCCACATGAAATCGCATCCATAGTAATCACAAGGTGACAAAAGTCTAAAAAAGTGCAGTTATTCTGAGGTCTGTTAACACTCCTCATAGAAGCGTGGTATAAATACATCTGCATTCAAAGCTCTAGTAGGAAGAATGAACAGGTGTTTTGTCCGCTACGTTCTGCTAGGTCAAACCACACATTTGTTCATGCGCAGACGTTAGTAACAGATAAACAGAGAAATAACAACACTAAAGTGTTATGACAAAAGAAATTCTCTTTTTATAGTTTCTACAGGTGTCATATTTAAACTGATTGCAATCTTTAAAACAATACACTTAAGCCAACTCCCGCTCACTTTAAGTTAAAAAACAAATTCTACATTTTTTGCTGCTCATATACACAAAATATAAGTTTGCCATAAAAATCAAGTCTTAAATACGACTAGATTCATTTTCAAATGTTAAGGCTTTCTCTCACACCCCATGATCTGTTAAATGTCATCTCCCGTCATAAAAGCTTATTCTAAATAATAAAAATAGTATACCGGTTTCTTCATTCACCACCTTCACCTCTGCATGCGGCTCCCCCATTCCTCGAAGAAACGTGGGGAAGAAGACAGCGTCTTTCACCCCAATCCTACCCCAAACCCCTGTACAACAGTAGGTCTCCTGCCTTTTTGTTCCTTGTGAATTGAGCCGGAACTTAATATGGAACCGGACCAGCAAATGGATTATTTTTAGAACTGTCCGCTTGAAAGGCAGAAAATCTCAAGCACTCATACGAAAGGGTAGAGGCAAATCCCACTCCATCCTGCTGTTCTTAGTCACATGTGAAAGCTGAAAAGGCTGAACGGTCTTCCAAATTACTAGGCTATACTTTACAAAAGAGTAGCACACAATAGAGGATACACTGCTTCGCCACAGCCATGCATTTTAATGACACACAAATCAAATGTTTTCCAGCTTCCAGGCAGAGGAGCATTTAAATCCTGGCAAGAGACTCTCCTACCACAGAGCAATTTATTTTCCATACAAGGACTGGTCTCCTGAGTTTCTTGATGAAATAATAAACATGTTAGAGGTAGCGTGCTGCTTCTGCAAACTAGTCATATAGCTAAAAACAGAAAAAAACTTGCATCAAACTAACATTGTCAGCCAAGTAAAACAACCGTGATGTACTTATGTAACCTCTATCCTCATCAGGAATATCACTTACTCTAAAAATACATGCAAACCAATGCCCAAAAAACTTTGACTTTTAATATTTCAAACTGCACTGACGTGGATTTGAATCTTTTAGCTATCAAAGCTGCATGCAAAGTCTAGAGACACACCTCTCTAGACACACAGACTTAACTCGTCTCTAAATCTACACATAGTCAAATGGCTGCCATTGTGACCTAATCAACATCTTCCCCTCCCCCATTCATACCTGCTATTAAAAAAGTGCTTCAAACTCTAACTTTTGGTAACTCATGCACTGCCTTTGTCGTTGCTTTGACTGTGCCTTTGTGGTACACAATGTTCATTGTCTAGCTTGCATAACATTGTAGTGGAATGCGTGCTTTGAATCACTCTCTCTTCTTCAGTCGTACCTACACACCCCACTGAGTAAAGCAAGCAGTTGCTGTCTGGTCAGAGGAACAAACCCTGGACATTAACCCCTTATGTGAGCTTATAGGCTTAAACAACCCTTTAGGACAATAGATCATAGACTGCCACTGGTTTAGTTGTCTGATGTCACAACAGAACTTCAAATATGGAACATATATAAACATGATTGGCATTCATAAGAAAATGTGGACTGAATAGTGTTGCTTGTTAAACACACACAAATGCATTCTTCACTCTATGCATTAAACAGTAGATTTAATATTGCAAAATGCGCACTGCATTTACCAAAATCGAATGAAATATTTCCTACACAACTACATGTGTCATAGAACTGCATTGGATTAAATGCGCTCGGAAACACACACATGCAAGATTATTTGAACAGAACAGTGGAACCAATAGAGAAATGCTTGAGAAGGCAAAAACCAGAAGCAAGCACGTCGTGACAAGCTGTCATTTCTTTACCATTTCGGTGGCACTCAGCAAGTTATTCTGTGCAGCTGAAATGTTTCCTGAAATTTGATAAAAGAATGCATTGCACCACTTTTGGAACAGCTGAGTTCACTTTACAAAGAAATGCATTAGAAATGCATTGATCTAAGGATAGTGGTTTTGTAACGGTTACCTTCTGTAGAAATTTAAATGGGTGTGGCTCTAGATTATTATCTTTACAGGAAGTTTTCCGTAAGGGATAAACACCAAAAAACTTAGTTTATTTATACAACAAATGGTGGTTGAAACTGACACCAGCAACATAAAAATATGATGGCATTTGATTCCTGTAATCAGGTAATGCAGTTCATAACTGCTTAGTCTCCTTGACTGGCTCAAAATATAGAGATAACCACCATAATAATTCAGGTGTTAAAATAAGGCAGCATGATGAATTAAGCTTTTCCTTGAACAAAACAGGCTTTACCGTGACCAGCAGCTAACAAACATAAATAGAAAGTGCACTATGGCCCAGAAAAACGGGGTAAAACACAAAATAATATAACTTAAAACAGATCTACAGTGTAACTGCATGTAAATACATATTTTAATTGTATGTGGTGATGTTACATACAGTTAACCAATTTAACGGTTTTACAGAAACACTTTACACCTATTTTACGTTAACGTTAACCTTTTTACAATGCCAAGTCAGCACATATGATAACTCTATACACCCATGTGTCTAATTTCACAGTTGTGGTTCATGTACTTCCAACAGTGCGATAGTTAATCTTACATAATAACCACGCAGTTGCTAAAGTCAATAATAATAACTAACGTTAAACCCAAGGCCCGGACGTTGTTAACTAGTAGTGGGGTCCCGCAGTGTGGCAGACTTTCGCGTTAATTACAGCGCGTGTGGGGACATGGGACCCTAGAGGCCACGTGTAACCCCTCCCACCCTCTCCCAATATTGACACGTGAGCATTTAAGAGCTCGCACTGGGGCAACTCTGGCTCCAGCGATGTGCAAATATTCATCTGAAAATATAGGTTATTTGTTGCTGTCGGGATTAACAAACAGTACGATAAACTAGGCCATGTGGTGCTCCTGCAAGTGCGAATGAATGCATGCAGTTCTGCAACCATTTCGTCCAATTTTCCAAGTGCATAGACACGTCCAGGGGGGTTTATTACACCTCTCTTTCGGACAGAAAAGTTCTTACTCGCTCAGAATGTAGCAACGATAAAAAAAGAATAAATAAACAGTGTGTGGTTACACACTAACGTAAGGTTTGTCTGAATATCACGACTGTACCCGACACAGTACATTTGGGTCATTCTTATTATTGTACTTGTTTATAATTTGTAACACATGGCAGTAAAATCGGATAAACAAAAATCAATCTTGCCGCCCGATTAACTTCCAGGCCTTCGCAGAAATGCACGTATTTCTGACGACAGAATGTAAACATACCTTTTTTGACAGATCCCTTTGAATTTTTCTTAGACATTGCAAGTGGAAGTTCTTCGACGTTTCTTGTTCTGTAATAAATGAACTGACTGTAAGTCCAGTCTCAGCTCTGGTACTGTGCCCTGCAAAAAAAATCAAATCCCTATGCCTTCATGCACCGAGGCCCACAGCAGCCCGTCCCCCTTTTGAGTGACTGAAAATTCGACCAATACCGTCTAGTCAAAGTCACTGTGGGCGGGGCAAATGGAAATGTCATCCAATCGCTGAGAAGTGGCCGATGACTTATTCAATCGTGTGGATGTACCTGCGAGGTACGACCGCCCAGTTGTTTCCTGTTTTTTTTTTTTCCAACAGCACTGGAACGTGGCAAGATGGAAGGTTGGACTTATCGCGAGATCAAATCAATGTCCTTTCACACATTGCTGGGAAAGTGCATAAGAATACACAAAGTTTAATTGCGAATAACGGGTCGTGTTTTATATGTGGCCTATTTAGAGCTTGCGTAGGTTGTGATTGGCAAAATAACTGCAGGCCGGACTCTGGAAGTAAGATCTTTTCTGCCTCCAATTTCCTAACTAACGTTACAGTTCAGTTGCACAATTGACGTTACAACAGTTTAATGAAATGCTTAACTAATTCAACCGAATTCGTCATATTTTTTATACTGCGAGGGGTGAAATTAACTACGAAAACTGCGCTTTTGTCTTGGTGCATCCATTGACTATAAGTTGTGCCCCACCCCCCTTTCTACTTTTGTCCACCTCATCCTTAAGTCAGTGAGTAGTAAAAGTAGTGTGGAACTTTACCCTTATATGAGGTTAAAACTTGTTGGGAAGCTCTAGAACAAAACAAAAGAATGTATCACTAAAAGTAAGTTTGTAATTAACCAGTTTAGTTCACATAATTACTTATTTTTAGATCTAATAAGTGTTTCGGCTGAAAAACACCCAGATCCTGTGGGTCAGATGGGGAGCCATTTTCTTTAAAGGGATCACAGACAGGCAGTGTAACAGTCAAAGCTAGTTTTATCCTTTCTAACAACCACTTAAGTGACAAAACAGCTGAGGGAATATATGTAGATAATTCTACAACAGGAATTGACAGACAGGATTAAAGACTGCAGCTGTGTGCAGAAAACTAACTGTACTTTTATAGTAATGCATTTATTTGCTGTTAGCATGAGAAGTTTTTAGATGTGTGCTATAGAGCGAAGGAGGTGTAGGAACCATTTGGGCCTTTCTCACCATTTGGCATGTGTGAAAAAGTTTTATTCATTGTAATTTTACAGTGTAAGTCTTCCGGATACATTGCCTATATATGCATTCTGAAGGGGTAGTTGACACCATATAATGTTTCACAGTAGCGTTTTGGACTTTACTGGTTAGTGTGACTTGTAAAAAACTGTTATAGAGTATTTGGTGTATTTACCAGCAGAGGGCGTGCAATTATTGCCTAATACGTAGCCTCAAAATATTCAAGTAATATGACAGAACTGGGGTAAGTCGTCTTTTCTTTGTGCTTTTTAAAAAGTGTTATTTGGTAGGTAATGTGCACAGCATAAATACATTAAAAATGCATAGCAGTTGCACCCTTAGAAGGGCCCCCTTAGAAAAACAGGATAATGGCCCTTTCTTAACAGTGATAAGAAATCGCCCTCTGCAGATAGAACATTCAAGTTTTAAAACTAGACTACAAAACTGTGGGTTTTAAATGATTTCTTACTGACATTATTAATAATAATATATCCCCTTATTGACTGCCAAGATAGTGGGATATGAAGATCATTTATTATTTTTATTATTATTCAATATAAATCTATTAAGAATGAGCAAGGAAAGGAGTGCTTACCATAGCCAACCAATTGGATTTTGTGGATAGTCCTGAAGAAAAAGAATTTCACATAGGGACTTTTGTGATTGTTTTGCTGCCAAGTTTATTTGAGTAGCACATTGTGTATTAATATATCTGTGTATATCTTTTTTAACATTATGATAATTTACATTAAATAAAAAAAAAACAGACATCGTCATACAGTCATAGTTTGAGAACAAGTGAGTACAGCACAATTAATAATAATGTAAAACAGTCTTTTTCTACTGTCTTCAGACACACTGTCCGACAGAAATAATGGAATAAACTGAACTAAATTATATACGTGGTTTCAGAAATTCACATTTAAGGAAATCTGTAAACATGAAGAGTTCCAGTAAGGTCATTAATCTCTGTTTCTGTTTGTTTAAGAATCAGAGCAAAAGGCAATAGACCAAAGTGCTATTTTTGATTCCCACTTGGTGCAGACTAAACAAGTACGTGTCTTCAGCTGTTTATTTATTAAAATGCAGCAAAGGTTATAACACACGCTGCAGTTTACAGTTACATTACAGATCATTTGACAAAGGAGCATCAATAAAATGAAGCAGTTCTTGATAATTGGTATCAAGAAGCTTCCAGAAGCACAGAGACTTGTGTTACATCCTGAGTTATGTCCATTGGTATGAAAATACAATAAAAACACTGACAATTCACAAGTAAAAGAAGAAAGGCACTTTGATATTTTGGTCATGCACAACATTACTTGTGCTATTTAAATGGAATCCTTTTTAAGGTAACAGAATATCTCATATCTGATGCTTTATTGCATCTCCAGATGTATATCATGCACTTGCAATGAATCCCCATGAGATATAGAATTCAATAAAATCACATTATTCAAAAATATGAATAATTTTTTTTTCCAGTCTGGAATATTAGGAGGGCTAGGCAGACAATTAAAGTAAAAACACAGTTTTTCCATGTTCCAACATGTTCTTCCCTAAACTTAGACGAGTTGATACATATCTCTCCCATCTCAGGCATTTAATAGGGAAAACGCGGAATTGTTTGGTGGCTTCTAAATTCATTCCTGTTTGGATCCTAAGGAATGAATGGAGCTAAGCCAAATGCTTACATAGTGTTGCCGCGTGCTAGAGTGATTAAGTGCACACACTGAGACCAGCAGAATTTGTTACATCATCTAGCACAAAGAGAACATGGTAAGAAATACCTTCATTATAATCACTCATAGGCAGATGACTGAGAAGCATCACCTCCACCTAAATCTATAGAGAGCTTATGGAGATAGTCTTCAGACTGCATGATGTACTCGGTCCAGTCATGGCACACATCATTTATGCTGGGACCGGTTCCTCCATACTCAGGCGGGAGGATAGCCTTCGGAAAGAAATCGCTGAGACTTTGGGCATATGAACATCCATGCATATGAATCTATAAATAAAAACACATATATTAAATCTTTTAAAGTGAATCACCTTAAAATTCCACATGCATGTACTTAAATTTGACTAACCCGTTGTTTGATTTTGTCTGGAAGAAATGGACGGATCATGGCAAAGACGGGACGGAAAAAAATAGGCTCGTTTATCAGATGAATGCCACGTACTTTCAAAGGAAAGGAGTCCTGCAAAACAGATTTCATCATCATACTTTTCCAGTTTTTTAGTAATACTAAAAGGTTGCTATAAGATTAAAGAATCGACAAAAAATGAGATTGACAAGCAAGTTTTGGGGGGTTTTTCTACTGAAATCTGAACAAGTGATGTATCGTATATTTTTCATGAAAATGTTTTAATGGATACCTACTGTCAGCACAGAAGATATCTTTTTAGCCAAGGAAGGATTTGTCTGCAGAGCATGTGCAAAGCACCAATCTTGGAGATCGAAAATTGCTTTGAGTCCATTTTTTTGAGTCTCCCATTCTTGAACAATCAGTTCTGATGTAATGAGGCTCACACGGAAAACCTCATAAGCGGTGAATTCTTTTGGGTTCCACTGACCTACAAGCAATGAAAATGTTGTGATATTCTCGACTGCAATAAACAAAAAAAGGTTTAAAAAATGGTTTGTGTATGTACTTGCCAATCCGATAGATTAGAACTCGACTTCCAGCATCATCTCGTGATCTCAAAACTCCATGGTAATTGTTTTGCAGAAGTCCTATGACGGATGATGGCCTCAGATCGGCTGTTATTTCTGGACATTCTTGTCTCCATTTATGATAGTTGATCAAAAGCTGAGGATAAAAAAATAGAAGATTAGTCTCAGCTAAATTTTTTAACTTAAGAATATTATTGGGACATAATATAGCACAATAAAAATATTAAATATTGTTTATGGTTGGGTTGACTTCTGAATGCGGTGTCAGCTAGAAAATATAGTTGTGTATATTCATTATTGTAAAGACAATCGTTACTGTTAGTATGCCTGAAATATCTCAGACTTAGCCTAACTGAAAAAAGCCAGATATGTACATGCATTTAGCCTACATTAAATCAATAACGACGATGCAGTAATTAACCTATGATGAGTTACTTAAATGAAGTGCACAAACATCCTTTAGATTCACACACTGTGTGAAGTAGTTATGTGTGTCATTGGGCCAGTGGCCATATTATTGCTAATCAAATCACGTTATCACCAACAGTATCACTATCAGAAAGCACGTGGATTGGTTTACAAGTTAATATCAGTCGAGTTCAGTCATCGTTTAATGGTAGTGCTACAAACCTTGAGCGCCAGTGCCACATCAAAATCTCTCGCCTGCAGAAAGCGTATCAGAAAAGTCTCCGTCAAATTCAAGTGTCCGATGCTTACTTCTGCCGCTGCTTTTTGTTTCAGTTCAGACAAATACGGTGCTATCCGAATAGAATCAACAGGCAAACTGTTTAATTCTTCGATGTTGTCAACTTCTTCAGACTTCATTTCTGCGCGAGTCGATCGAATATCATCATGCTCTCTGGGCAGAGCTATTACGTAACAAGGGGGCAGGGAAGGAGCCCCTCACATCCCATATCGCCTAATGTTTTTTCACCTTTGTACAGGTCAAGTTTCGTCAAACATTAACCTAGAAAACTTGCCAGAGTAACCGAGACAAGACACATTATTCAAAAAAAAAAAGATATGTAGCATATGGCCTACTAAATCCTCCAGATGTTTAATGAATTAATCTTTTTGCTGCTTATTATTTATATGATAAATTCTGAACACAATAGTGGGGCCTTTTGTCCTGGTAGGTAGCCTGTTACAGCAAAATGCTAAATAATTAAAGTAAATCTAAAAAGCAAATATAGAAAACAATATATACTAGAAAAATATAAACATAAAGTTAAGTGGATTATCTGCTTAGGTTGGTCTTAGAGTTAGTAAAGTAATTTTATTTGCTTTATAACTTTGTAAAGTAAGTTGCATTAAAAGGTAGTTAAGTCTAATTTGAATCTGAAAAGTAAGACTGATCGTTGCTCAAACTCATTCTTAAGACACAAACAAGTAAGATAAAAGAAGTATTGTTAAATTTCATTGTATTGATTTGTAGATTAGATGTGATAATGATTCTAATGATTAATCAAAACATGGCACTTGTCGAAAAACTACTTTTTTTGTCTTTATACATATCGTTATTCGTTTCTATTAGGCCTACTTAGTGAGGACCCTGCTGTGTATAAATAAAATAAAGAAATGGCAAAACCCTCTATGGTGGCCGAGAGAGCTCAACGCACTGCAAACTTCAGAAAACACATGCAAACAGAAAAAAACACAGGCAAACTGCAAATTCTCACAATGCAACCAACAACAGAGAGGCGCTGCAAACAGCACGGACCACAACAGAAATGTTTTAGGGGGACCTCAAAAAGTGAGGAACCTATCTGGGACTTGATTATTTGTTCTGTGGCTTTTGATCAGAGCAGAGCTGTTAGTGTTTTGCATTTAGCTACAATGTGATGTTTGACCATATTTGGTCTTTCTTAATTATTGCTCTGTACTGTACTGTGTGTTCATGCTACAAGGCAAAATACAGATATTAACTAAGAATGAATTAAGAAATGCATTCTTAGTGTTTTTGTCATTTTGCGATAGCCAGTTTACACTGATTATATCAAAGCTGATACTGTATGTTAATAGAAAAAGCTGTCATTATAACATATTACATGCTATGAAATCCTTATACAGCTATGCAGTGTGCTGCGTGTGATGCAACACTTATTATAACCAGAGACTTAATATAATAAAGAGACTTGAGACTTGACTTGGACTCTAGCTCAGAGACTAGACTTGACTTGGATTCTAGCTCAGAGACTCGTGAGCATCTCTGTAATGTTGTAACTGCCACTGTTGCAACCGGGGTCAGCTGCAACATTTGAGTCTATTTAAGTATAATTTGTACATGTATTATCATATTTAAACATGTTACAGCAGACTTTATTACAAATTGAAGAAAATGCAAAATAATAATAGTAAATAAATAAATAAAATGTTGCAAACATCCTCATTCAATTTGACAAATGCCTCGGTTTTATTATAATATTATAACCTGCAATCTGAAATCTGCCTTCATTACGCTATATGCTGAATATATGTCAGTGTGGTTTTAATACCTTCACTTATTTACACACCAACAACGATCAATCGTTTGGCACCTCATTTGTTGGCTAACGTAGCCTATAGCTAAACTCAAGGACGCAGGGATTGAACATCTGTCTGCATGGTGACGTCACGCGCCTCCCTTGCAATGTAGCGCTCGGCGCAGTTTCCATATTTATATGTCGGTGGCTCGACATATTTTTTTAAAGTCAGCTTTAATATTAAGCAGCGATGAGAACAGGTTTGCCTGGCTTCGCGGAGGTACGTACATAAACTCCTAAATCGTAAAATAAACGTAGGGAATAAATAAGTCTCATCCACCCTTGTGGGATGATGCAGTGATGATGCAGGGTATTACCGCGGATGCTGTCCGCCGACAGCAGTGAGATTTAATAAGAACCTTAAGAATGTTCTGCTTATTCTTGTAAGATTTAATCAGCGGATATTTTTATGAATAATACGTTTTTCATTTAATGCTACATATGAAACATAGCATCTTTGTGGCTGTATTTGCGTGTGTTGTCCCGTGTTCGACGTTTTTCTGTGTATTGCATGTCGAATGGGCCTGGTTGCCATCATGTTTAAACTGTTATGATTTTGATTTGTTTTATAGGCTACAGGGATGGAAGACTGCATTTGATGCCTTGGATGTGCAGGCATTCTGAATGCACTGCCCCTGGCTGTGTGCTTTGTCCGTCAGAACACAGGCTTCCAGTATGGCTCACCGGATAAGGAAACATTCTGCGTTATTTAACCAGGATGAGATTAATATCTAAATAGGGCTTAAGTAAGGCTTTTGAATAAATGCACCTGTTGGCAGAATATGATTTGTCTGGCCTGCGGTGCATAGACTATCAAGTCACGATGCATATCCTGAATCTATGATTTAGATTTTCATAAGGCCCACAGGAATCTCTCTTGGCACTTTAGGCTCTCGCTGTACGTGTTCACAGTGGACCTTGATTTAGTTTATTTCAATTAAGGCACGCGGTGAATGCCAAGAGCGAAGCCACATATTCTTCAACAAGCTGCCTTTTTATTATTATTCTGACGTTGTTTTAACGTTGTTTGGGCGTAAATGCATTAATGTTATACTCATAATATACTCTTATATTTACAATACTGTGCAGTGTACTGTTCATAACATTGTACTGCTAAAGCCAAGGAAGAAGCTCTTTGGTCATCTTTGAACAGCTTTCTTTGAATCAAACTTTCTTTTTACAAACTAGTTTGCTTACCACTATTAAGTGGACTAATATTTGTGAAATTTCAAACAAAATACATACTTTGAGTTTGTTTTTAATGCTGATAGCTCAGTACGAATCGATCAATTAAAGGTCATCCTTTTTTATTTTTTGTAATTGGTTACTGAAATGTGATTGTGTGTTATAATAAAATCTGCTGAAAATATGTTACAATGTGTTTTTTTTCTTTCTTTCTTCTCTTTATTGGAGTTCTTATGGGCTAATGCTTTACTAATGTGTAATATATACTACATAAAATTGATTTGTAATCAATTAAATGGCCTTTTTGCTGTCTTAAAAACTGTTTCATTTGAGTTTTCATTTTTCATTTCAGCTAAACAAATACAATTTTATACATACATATATTTAAGAAATAACTATTTATGTATAATTTATATATAAATATATTACATGTATTTATTTGTATTTATTAACATATACAGTGGGTATGGAAAGTATTCCTCCTTCAATTTTTCACTCTTTGTTATATTGCAGCCATTTGCTAAAATAATTTAACTTAATTTTTTACCTCATTAATGTACACACGGCACCCCATATTGGCAGAAAAATACAGAATTGTTGACATTTTTGCAGATTTATTAAAAAAGAAAAACTGAAATATCACATGGTCCTAAGTATTCAGACACTTAGCTCAGTATTTAGTAGAAGCACCCTTTTGATCTACAGCCATGAGTCTTTTTGGGAAAGATGCAACAAGTTTTTCACACCATTCCTCCTTGCAGATCCTCTCCAGTTCTGTCAGGTTGGATGTTTAACGTTGGTGGACAGCCACTTTTAGGTTTCTCCAGAGATTCTCTATTGGGTTTAGTCAGGGCTCTGGTTGGGCCATTCAAGAACAGTCACAGAGTTGTTGTGAAGCTGTGTGCTTAGGTTCATCGTCTTGTTGGAAGGTAAACGTTCATCCCAGTCTGAGGTCCTGAGCACTCTGGAGAAGGTTTTGGTCCAGGATATCCCTGTACTTGGCTTCATTCATCTTTCTCTCGATTGCAACCAGTCGTCCTGTCCCTGCAGCTGAAAATCACCTCCACAGCATGATGCTGCCACCACCACGCTTCACTGTTGGGACTGTATTGGACAGGTGATGAGCAGCGCCTGGTTTTCTCCACACATACCACTTAGAATTAAGGCCAAAAAGATATATCTTGGTTTCATCAGACAAGAGAATCTTATTTAAGGTATTTTTTAGCAAATCCATGCTGGCTTTCATGTGTCTTGCACGGAGGAGAGGCTTCCGTCGGGCCACTCTGCCATAAAGCCCAGACTGCTGGAGGGCTGCAGTGATGCTTGACATGGTTGAAATGTTAATATTTTGTATTCAAAATAATAAAGAAACATGACATTAGTAAATATTTTAAATTGTAAATAATTAATGTCATAAAAAACTGCCAAGTTGAAAGCTAATGCATCTCCTTCACAGATGCACCGTTTCTGGTGGGTCAGAACTGCCATATTTTAGTCATGCATCTTTGTACAGAATCTGAAGCTACAAGTAACTAAACGTTCAGATAGGCCTAAGAATATTGGTAGCCTATTTTGAAAATGAATTCACAGTAGCAAACATAGACATGGACTGGCCTGTAATGTCATGTCATGTTGCGAATCAGCACAGTAGATGCAGCCAGGGTAAAATAGGTAATTATTTGGTTTGCTGGTCTCCCAGTTTGGACATGCTTTCATCTAGTCAGGCTACAAGACGAGCTTGGACCAGCTAAGACCAGTAAACCAGCTTTAGGCTCCACATGCATTGTGCAAAGCAATTCTTTTAAAAGTGCATTCTGAAATCCAGTATCTCGTGCACCGAGATATAACTCTAGGCTACCAATACACGAACTGTGCTCTGATGACCAGACCATGGCAGACTCATTCAGAGCAGATCGGGCTTTCGTAATAGACGTCAAATGGATTCGTTCACTGTTGTGAGAGAGTGAACGCGCCTCACGCGCTTGCACAGAGTCGGGCAAAATGGCGGACAAAACGCCAGGTGGGGCGCAGAAAGCCAACTCTAAGGTATTTTCTGACTTTTCTACTTTATATCAATATATTAAAACAATAATGTATTGTTTACGATAATAAAAGCGGAATAATAATGGGTTTGATTCCGTAGTGTGTCGCTTTGTGCTACGAGAAAGGTCTATCGAGCTGCTCGGGTGTGATGCTAACCCGCTAGCAGTGCAGTTAGCTAGACAACCGGTGGCTGCACAGATTTGGTTTCTGTACTGCACCTAAACCAACTAAAATCTGTTGGGCACATATGCTGGATTTAATCTTCTTATATTGTGTTTGAGCATACCCTTTACACCACTACAGAACCTAAAACAACTTGTTTTGCTTATTGTTTGCTGACAGGGCTAACACGAGCGTAATCTACAAATATTAACTCGCTGTATTACACTGCTTTCTGAACGTTATACTCCCATAAAGAGGAGATGGATTGGTCTAGCAGCGTTGTTAGTGTCCTAATTTCGCATGTGTATGCATATTTGTGTGCTAACTTGCTGGTTTTGCTTTGACAAGCTAACGTTAACATGTACACACACACTCGCTACTAAGTAATAGCCACGTGAACGTGTCAACAGAAACGGAGACACTGTTTGTATGATTGTGGTTGTTCTGGTGTTACATTAGCCAGTCCAACTCATCTAAACAAGGATCTAAGCAAACCCTTACCAAATATGGGTACAATCATTATTTTTTTTCCTTCCTGGTCTTTCTATACGTTTTGGTACTATATATAAATGCATCAAGATTTTATGTTTCTCAGAGAAACGTACTATTATAGGCGGGATAATTTGTGAATTTGTGTAATAAATTGTTTTCATGTTTTTATGCAGGCTTTGTTGGAAAGTAAATTAAAAGCCTTTAGTATTGGGAAGATGGCAGTTGCAAAAAGAACACTAAGTAAGAAAGAGCAGGATGAACTCAAGAAGAAGGTAAGCGGATGAGGCCGGAATTCATGTACATATTAAACACATTGTTTTAATTTTGTCATATGTCTCTCCTGTTAAAGGTTTAATATTATTCCGCTACAATACATATCTGACATGATCTATGATTTTTCACAGGAGGATGAAAGGGCAGCAGCGGAGATCTATGAGGAATTTCTCGCTGCCTTTGAGGGAGGTGAAGGAAAAGTGAAGACCTTTGTACGTGGTGGGATTGCTAATGCTACTAAAGGTAGGATTCTCTTGTGAAGGTTGATCTTTTTATCTGAAATCAATGGGGTTTTTTATTATTTGAATTCCACCATACAACAAAACCAAAGCCTGTAAATGCATAAATCGGCACAATCATTAATTTTTTTTTTTTTTATTACATTTTATTTTTTCATTTATTTAATCCAAGATACAGTAGTAATAGGAGATGCTGAGTTTTCAGTATGGATGTCCCGATCAGGTTTTTTTGCCTCCGAGTCATTTGATTTTGAGGATCTGCCGATACTGAGTCCCGATCCGATACTTCTATAATACATAAAAAAGCATAAAGAAGAGCGAAGAAACAGAAACAGGATGTTCATTCTTATTTTAACATACAGCTCTGTTAACAGAGCACTTCTATGAGGAAGCTTGAACTATCAAGTATAAAAAACATCATTTTGCTTCACTTTTGGATTTTAGTGCAACAGTAAATATATAAAAAAGTTTAGTTTGTGCTATCTTGGCTGTAATGTCCTGCACCTTCGCACTGCATTTTTCCTCTCCTCTTCAAGCTCTCAGGTTGGTTTTCCACCTCTTGCAATCCCAAGTTTACATATCTCACAGTTTGCTATGGCAATGTTGTTAGCACGATAATCATTGCGCGATATTTTTTGTGCAGAGCCGTTGTTCACTGACGAGCTGCGCAAAATCACGCTGATAATGAACCAGAATTTGCAGCTCGTCAGTGAACAATGGCTCTGCGTAGCAAATGCGGCTCAATGTAAGATCACGCACCTGAAGGAATTTTCCGCTGATTACGGAACCGCCTTTACTGACAAGATAGTACATCGTGTGATGCACAATACACATCGCGCAATGATTATCGTGCAGCCCTAAATGTTGTTGTCATCAGCTTTATAATACCTCCAGACCGCAGACATACGC
>JAUMHQ010000046.1:4253461-4270424 GCA_032361165.1 Enteromius paludinosus | reverse complement strand
GAGTCCTGATCGGGAGGTAACGTCCGATTCCGATCGAGTCTGAAATCACGTGATCGGATCGGGACATCCCTAGTTTTCAGCAGTCATTCATTACTTCAGTCTTCAGTGTCAAATGATCCATCAGAAATCATTCTTATATGCTGATTTCCTGCTCAAGAAATGTTTCTTATTATGATGTTGTGCTGCGTAATATTTACGTGGAAACGTGGTACTTTTTTCTCCAGAATGCTTTGCTAAATAGAAAGTTCTTTATCTGAATTGGAAATGGAAAATCTGGTTTCAATTTCGTAACGTTATACGCTTCTTTACTACATCCTTGCTGAATAAAATGTTTTAGGAATGAATTTCACTAAACACATACATTTTACTGACAATAGATGAGATGTTTCTTTGTCGCTTCTTTTAAATTATACAACAATTTTTATCATGCGATCTTCCTAATTGTCTCTGCTTTGTTTTTGTTTGTCTTACAGAGGAAGCGGCAGCTGACGAAAAGAAAGGAAAGCTCTACAAACCGAAATCAAGAGTTTCGGAGTCTAAAAGTTTTTTACCTTTGGAAACTCCACCACAGTTTTTAGCATTAGATAAACGCAATGTGAGTCTTTTTGTCATTTATTTCTCTCTGATCTTTTTTTTTTGAAAGCATCTAACCCAGTATTTTTCTGTTGTAATGCCTAGGCATCGAAGAAGGGAGACAAAGAAAAGAAAAAAAGCAACCTTGAACTCTTCAAAGAAGAACTGAAACAGTAGATGTTCTTTAAATTCTTATTTAACAAATGACAGCACCTTTAAAAAGATATTTTCAGGTGTAGCCCTCTGTTGTTTTTGTAGGATCCAGGAGGAGCGTGATGAACGGCACCGGTTGAAGGGCAGAGTCAGCCGTTTTGAACCTCTTCCTACAGCGGAAGGAAGACGATCCTGTAAGTTCTTTATTTATGTTTTTGATTGATTGATTTTTTTCCCCCCTCACAAAAACAGTATGTTCGCTCATGGACCCAGTGAAGTTTGTGCTCCTCCCACATGTCTTGGCCACTGCCACTATTCAGCAGCGTATACGCTTTTTATATTCGGGAAACAAAATTCACACTGCTTTTCTTCTGCTTTTAGCGGATGGTTCTTCACGAAGAAACCGTCCGTCCAGTGGTAATTTTGTTTTATATACTGTGTAATGCAATGACCATTTTGCTGTTTATGTATCCCATCATGGAAGAAGAGATGGCAAAACATCAGTTGTTATTCAGAGCTATTATTTTGCTTTTCAGTCTTGGATGATTCTGCTCCTGGCTCACACGATGTTGGAGATCCGACAACTACAAACCTCTATTTGGGGAACATAAATCCTCAGGTAATAGGTCTTTCTTTTGTTTCTGATGATTGTCGTTAGGTAATGTCTGTAACTAAGAGTTTCCCATGCTAAAACATACTCTCTCACGCTCCAGATGAATGAGGAGATGCTCTGTCAGGAATTTGGTCGCTATGGTCCATTAGCCAGTGTGAAAATTATGTGGCCCAGAACTGATGAGGAAAGGGCCCGGGAAAGGAACTGTGGTTTTGTAGCCTTCATGACGAGGAGAGATGCTGAACGCGCACTTAAACACTTAAATGGTAAATATATTTCTTTATGTTGATGAAATGCAATAAATAAAAAAATATTCTGGGTGGTGTTTTAAGTGTTTATTTTTGGTGATAAGTGTTGGAAGTGTAAATTCCGTGCCTATACTTCTAGCTATACTACAACTTTTCACATTCATGTTTATTAACTTCTTCATTTGTGTTTTTTTTTGAATATTTATTTCTTTTTATTATTATTATTATTATTATTATTATTTAATTTTTTCAATGTTTAGCAAATATTAAATATAAATGTAATTTGCAGAAATTGTAAAAAAAAAAATTGCCTGTTTTTATTTATTCTTTTTTTAATATACGTAGTGTGATGTCATATAGGCCTATATCAGCTTTATTTTGCCTCTTGGCTATCCTGCTCTCATAAATATAAAGTGTGTTCTTTTTATCATAAAACTATTGATGAATTTGCCAAACGCTGTCCATTTCAGGTAAAATGATAATGAATTTTGAAATGAAACTGGGATGGGGCAAAGGTGTACCAATTCCTCCTCACCCCATATACATTCCACCTTCAATGATGGAGCACACCCTTCCGCCTCCACCCTCTGGACTGCCCTTCAATGCCCAGCCCAAAGAGAGGCTAAAGAACCCCAACGCTTCCATGCCTCCCCCTCCAAAGTGCAAAGAGGAGTTTGAGAAGGTAACTTGGCATATGTGGGGCAAAAAGATTTTGGTTAGCATGGTCATAAAAGTAGTTAGAAATAAAATGTTTATATATAAATGTATTTTTTGTGTGTGAAAGAGGTGCAGACCTTTTTTGGCTTGACGATCTTTGTGAAAAATATTTTGCAATCATGTTAATTTACTGAATTAGCATTTATTATTATTATTATTTTTTGTAAATAAATGAGTCATATAAATTACATGTGTACCATGCTGATTGTACCGGTAAGTGTTTTGGAGTGTAGATTATTCATTGCACAAGACTTTATGGGTTTTGGCTGCAAGTTAGGATAAAGCTGTACACGTTTGTTTGAAGAAATGTAAAGAATTTTTTTAATATATATTTATTATGGATGCAGATGATGTATGATTTCACTGCTCGTTCTTTAAGGAATGTGTTCAGTCAAGTTTTAAAACTGACACAGTAGAACACATTTGTTGTTGTAGGAGTATGTGTTGCATTTAGTGTTATGCCTGTTTCTTTTTAACAATACTCACATATATTCTATGTTTATTATCTGATGTGACTTCATATCCAGACTCTGTCGCAAGCCATAGTCAAAGTGGTTATCCCAACAGAAAGGTACATGTTTTTCTTTTTTTCCAAATTCTTATGAAATGTAGAGAACTTATCCCATCTCTGTAGTTTGAAAGATTGGCCATATCCATGCTACCAGAGGCTGGTTTGAGTGAGCAATAGTTGAGGCCTTGCATGAAAATAAACAGCAGCTACTAACAGTACAAGACAAACACATGCATCACATTTCATAATAAAGAGTTTGCATCATACTCCCCAGGATAGGGGAAGTTCATATTAGTAGAGAGAATTATGTAAATTTGATTTGTGATCTTTGTTTGGGGTCAGTAAGATTTTTTTTTTTTTTTTTTAAGGATTAAAGTTTTTGATCAAAAATGACAGTAAAGGCACTTTGCAAAGATATGTTTGAAAGTATTTTTGGGGTGCTGTTTTCAAAGAATTCTGAAGACTATTTCAGTTTGAACAAATAAACTGTTTTCAGCATCCATGCTTTGATATGAGCTCCTAATCAGCATTGTAGAATGATTTCTGAAAGATCATGTGACACTGAAGGCTAGAGTAATGGATGCTAAAAATGTAAATTTTACCGCCTCATGTTTGTTACATTTTAAAACATACTTAAATAGGAACATAGGTTTAAAATTGTTGTGATGTTTCACTGTTTTACTGTTTGTACTGTGTTTTTAATCAAATTTAATCAAAAGCTTCTTTAAAAAAAACATCTTACCAATCCCCAACTTCAGGCAGTAGTGTACATTGATTTAATTCTGGCTGGTGTTTGTAGGTCCTCCTTTTGGACAGATAGAATTATTGGGTATCAACTGTACAGCATGCTATACAGGTCTTTCCACTAAGTTTGGTTGTCTTTGAGAAAACTGTTCAGATTTTATTAGACTGCTTCAGATGTGGTTCATGACACTCATTTAGAAACTAAAACACTACACAACACACATTCACCTAGTGGCAGGTCTACAAAACCAGTCCTCTGGCTATTGCTCACTTCAACTGCTCCAGTAGCATGGCACAAAAGCGACACCCAATCCCCATAGTCTCAGTGACCTTTGACATTGGCCTTGGTGAGCAGCACAAGTTGAGCTGTCTGCAGCAGCGAGGGACCAGAAAAGCGTCACAGGATGGATTGGGGAAAGTATACAGAATGATTGCCTGACATTGGTATGATCGGCTCCAATACTTGTGATTTGTGTTTCAGTACATTTGAAAAACATCATCTGTTGATTTTATCGGCCACTTCACGAGCCAGTCAGGAAGTTGTCCCTGTCCCTTAACTGACTCTAGAAGTGCTTCCATGATTTTGTCCCTCTCCATCCACACTTGTCTATTGTCAAAAAGCAAAAAAAGATCACTATCACTCTGCCTCACATTTATATCTCAGTAGCACGTCTAATAATAAGTTACGAGGGCAGAATGCTATGGCTGAGACTCAGATGTAGATTTAAATGTTTTGATTGTTACAGCTGTCACACTGCCAGTCAGTTTTAAATCTTAAAAGCTCAAACATGTTTATTGACTCATGGATAGTAAGTGCAAGGATGTTGCATTTCATCAGATGTCATATTGTAGAAGTAGCAGTTTTTTAGGTGTGGCTGGTGATGGCGCTGAATCTGTTTCGCTTTAACTGTGTCTTTCTCGTAGGAATTTGCTCTCTCTCATCCATCGAATGATCGAGTTTGTGGTGCGTGAAGGTCCAATGTTTGAAGCCATGATCATGAACCGAGAAATCAACAATCCACTCTACAGGTGAGCGCATTTCAATCTTTCTTTGAAAAAAATTCACCAAATCTCTTTTTTTCAAATTGGTGTTTAAAAGGAAATCCTCATTAGTTTAGTAATCTTAAACCTATATTGAATAGAAGAAAGTCCCATTTTTTCCTATAGAGTTTCACTGAAAAGTGTGTCACAATATAAACAATAAGACCTGTTACTTCTTTTTTGTCACATCTTTAAATTGAAAATATATTAAAAATGTCCTTGCTCTTCCAAGCTTTATGAGATGTTGGGTGTTATTGTTCAAAAGTCCAATAAAGTCCATCCATCCAAAATAAAAAGTGCCTCACGTGGCTTTAAAAGATTAAAGGCCCCATTCAGCAAACCTATGCAGTTTTGTAAGAAAAATATCCATATTTAAGACTCTCTTTCTTCTGCTAACTGTTGTACTCGCATTCACGAGAGAGTGCCTTTCTGGGAGATGATATCAGCATGATTAGTGATGAATGTGGAGGAAAGAGCAAAATAAAATGTCATGAATTAAAAGTACAAATGAGGATTTGTAAAGAAAAATGGTGGCGATTTTGATATAAGCCAAGAAGAGACTTAAGGAAACGTGGATGGATGCGCTTTATTGCATTTCTTTTGGACAATTACACCCTCCCACTGTCAATATAAAGCGCAAGGCCATTTTTTTATATAACTTCGATTGCATTCATCTTATGTTTAGAGTTGACTTGTATTCTGATAATGACATTTAAAAAAAAATTTGTTGATTAAAAAAAAATAATAATACATATATATATGTGTGTGTTTAATAATTATTTTTATTTTTTTACTTAACAGGTTTTTATTTGAAAATCAAAGTCCTGCTCATGTTTATTACCGGTGGAAATTATACACCATATTACAGGTTAGTCTTATTTACTTGTATTTTTTTGTCAGAAACACATTGCAGTAGGTTCAGCTGTAAAAGGAAGTAATAACAAAAACTCAAATCTTCACTCACAGGGAGATTCTCCAACAAAATGGAAAACAGAAGACTTCCGAATTTTTAAGAATGGATCTCTCTGGCGACCGCCACCTCTCAACCCATATTTACATGGCACTCCTGAAGATGAGGAGCGTGATGATGATGATGATGAAGATGATGAAACTAGCAAGAAGGGTGCATTGAAAGACGAGTATGTCTATTTATCAAAATCTGGAGTTTATTGAGATATCCAGTACTTCTAGTTAGGGCTGGGCGATATATATAGAACGATATATTATGCGCATCTCGTCAGTAAAGCCGGTTCTTTGATTAGCGGTAAATCTCCTTCAGCTGTTTTTAAATGCAGCGCCAGCTTATACACAGAGCCGTAGATCACTGACAAGCTGTGCGTTGAGTTTCGCGGGTGATTCAATGGTGCAGCTTGTCGGTGATCTACGGGTCTGTGCATAAGCTGGCGTTCCTTTTGAAAACAGCTGACGGAGATGTACCGCTAATCAAAGAACCGGCTTTACTGACAAGATGTGCATAATACATCGTTCAATATATATCGCTCAGCCCTACTTCTAGTATGGAGCTACTAGACTTTTGGTTGTAGCCAATATTGCTGGTTATTTGTACTAGGGTTGGGTCGATGGCCGATAGACATCACGATGCTGAGCTGGAATCGCAATCCTCTGCCTCGCTACCGCAGCAGCAGCAAACAACCAGCTCATGAAAAACACACTTAATCTGTGGCGGGATTGGCGGCAAATCTATGCTATTAATAAGCGTGCGCACCACTTATGCTGGCGAGAGCGGTAAATCATTTCCACGAGAGGAAAACAGATGTACATGCGAAGAAACGGGGCTCGCGAGCTCATTTCAAACCCTCGTGTGCGCTTGATGTGTCATCCATGCACAATTCAAGCACTCGCACGTGATCATCCCTGCGCTCGATCTTCTCTCACCTGCCCGCGCGAACACTGTTTTTGTCATTTTTGTCAGTCGTGGGGTGGGGCTTGGTGTTTTAGTTAGAACCGTTGCCATCGTCCAACGCGATGTTTCACATTATACTACGTATGATGCCAAATTGGTCGACATCGCCCAGCCCTAATTTTTACTTAATATTCTCCTCTTCTACAGCGAAAGGGATAAATTGGAGGAGTCACTCAGAGGTCTCACGCCAAGGAAGAGTGACATAGCTGATGCTATGTTTTTCTGCCTCACGCATGCTGATGCGGCCGAAGAGATTGTGGAATGCATTGCTGAGTCTCTGTCTATACTTAAAACACCTCTGCCAAAGAAGGTCACTCTTACACAGCAGATTTACGATTATGTCTCATGTATCTCATCACTTTTGTTTACGTGTGCGTTTATGTCCCCCCTCAGATTGCTAGGTTATATTTGGTGTCGGATGTGCTGTATAACTCATCTGCAAAAGTTGCTAATGCCTCCTATTACAGAAAATTGTAAGTCTCAGAATTATTTTTGAGTGCACAATCAAGGTATTAATTATTTTTGTTGGTTTATTCAATGTGTTTTGTTTTTATTCTTTTACAGCTTTGAAGCAAAACTCTGCCAGATATTTTCTGACCTAAATGCCACTTATAAGACAATACAGGGTCATTTACAATCTGAGAATTTCAAGGTGCACCATTTTGCTCTTTTAACACACAATGGTTTTCTGATTTTAAGACTGTAGTTGATGTCTTTTTTATTTTGGTCATTACAGCAACGAGTAATGTCCTGTTTCCGTGCTTGGGAGGACTGGGCAGTGTATCCCGATCCATTCCTGATTAAACTTCAGAACATCTTCCTCGGCCTCGTCAGTCTCGATCCTGAAAAGGAGACAGCAGAGCTTTTGCCAGAGGTTAGCTTCACAGAGATTGACTGATTGAGTTATGATTCATAGATTTTCAATGCTCAGCTTTGAGTTGAGTCACAATTCATTTAGACATGAAATTGAAAGATTCGACGTTTGTTTCATTTTCATTTAGCAACCAGAAAGGTCGGAGGACATTGATGGTGCTCCTATTGTGGAGGAGGAGCTGGATGGTGCCCCTTTGGATGATGTTGACGGAATGCCCATAGATGGAGCGCCAATTGATGGTGCACCACTCGATGACCTTGATGGCATGCCCATCAAGGGAGCAGATGATGATCTGGATGGTGTTCCTTGTAAGAATGTTGACTACATCTGTTTTTATATTAACTTTCATACGTTTAGTTACCTACTTGGCAAAGTTAACACATCGCTCTATTCAAAAGTCAAAAAGAAGGTACTTTACAATTGCTGAATGTTACGGCAGATGTTCTAAAACAATTTTAATCTCCCCCCAGTGGATCAAAAACCAGGCTTTAAGGTAGCGCCCTCAAAATGGGAGGAAGTGGATGGTGCTGCTTTAGAAGCTCAAGGTTAGTTCAGATGGCATTTATAACATTCGTTTAAAGCTTAATTTCCTTCTGGTATATGGAAGTTTTGAGAATTATGAAATCACAATGATTTTTGTCTGTTTTTAGCTGTAACAACATCAAAATGGGAAATCTTTGATATTCCAGAAGAATCTGAGAAAAGTAAATCAAGGTAAGTTTTGCTAGTTCCATGTGTTTTGTTAAATCATGGAAAGGTCATAGGAATGTCTTGCTAATTTTCATACTCATACATTTTAAAATAATTTAATCTGTAAAAAATGAAGTGAAGGATAAAATGCATATTTTATCTCCTTTTCACATTCTTGTCATAGTGCAAGACGGGAAACTGAGAGTAAAGACTCTCTCAAGAGCTCCAGAGCTGCAGACCAGCAGTCCTACAGTAATCCTGTTCGAGAAGAATACGATTCAAAGTCTGCAAAATTTTCTGAGATGAGCGAGGAGAAACGTGCCAAACTACGAGAAATCGAGGTATATACCTAAATCCTACACATAATTCTTCACATGCTTGAATGCGGTTTAGAGATCTCAACCGTTTTTCTTTGTTGTAGCTTAAAGTCATGAAGTTTCAAGATGAGCTTGAATCTGGAAAAAGGCCCAAAAAATCTGGACAGAGTATTCAAGAACAAGTAGAGCTTTACCGGGACAAGTTACTACAGCGGGTTAGTATGATTTTTTTTCCTTTGTTTTGATTTTGATATTACTTATACACTATTTTGTTGACATTTTTTTTTTTACATTTCAGGAGAAGGAGAAAGAGAACGAGAAAGACAAAGAGAAAGAAAAAGATAGAAAAGAGAAGGATAAATCTGATGTGTCCCACAAAGAGAAGGACAAAGATGACTCCACACCAGGCAGAAAAGAAAAGTAAGATACCTCAACATTACTGCAGGATTTAAGATATAGAGAATTCTGTTTATACTTTTGTTCTTGCATTTGTCTTTAAACTATTTTATTTTCTTCCCAGAAAACGAAGGCATAGTCCCACTCCCAGTCCCACCCGAAGCAGCAGCAGTCGGCGTGGCAGGTCGCCCTCACCGCGATCCGAACGCTCCGATAGATCCTATACAAAAGACAGCTCTCGAGCGTCTTATAAAGACTCTCCAAGAGAGAGTAACCGCAAGTCATCTAAAAGGTCAACTAACAGTGTCCTCTCTTAACCTTCATTGTTAAAACTCAATCTTGTAGCTAGTCCTTTCTTGTCATTGTCTTTCAGTATATGTTTATAGAAGCTGTAAGTAATAATTAATCTTATGTTTTAGGTCTCCTTCACCCCCAAGAACGCCTAAGAGGTTGCGCAGGTCCAGATCGAGAACACCCAAAAAATCCTCAAAGAAATCCAGATCTCGGTCGCGATCGCCTCACCGTTCTCACAAGAAATCCAAAAAGAGCAAACACTGAAACTTCTGGCTATTATGAGAAGATGCCTGGGTTGTCTATTGTGCCTCAGATTTGTCCTGTAAATCAGTGTGAAGGACATTCCCTCTGTCACCCATCCTTTTGAAGCTCACTCACACTGGCACAAGAACAGTGTTCAAGGGTCATCTTTAGGGTGTTTTATAATGTCATTTAGGAGCTTTGATGTTCAAAGTGTCCAAAAACAAAATAACTGCAGTGGTTGGGGCAATTCTCCATCAACATGAAAACTATTGTCTTATCTTTTTTTTTTTTTTTTTTTGGTCATTGTTTTTAGATCCCTTGAAACTGACTTAAATTAAACTAGTGTAAGTTTCAGTTGTATAGATGTTTGCTTTTCAATAAAGACACAATTTATGTGACTTTTCTTTGAATGGTTTAGTTTTTGTGAATGCATCTCAAAACACGAGTTCATTAGTGCAATAGATAACTTATTTGTAGATTTATTTATTTTTATGAATCTTTCATTTAAAGCCAGGGTTTTTCAATCATTTTCACGACATGGACCCCCAGCAATCATCCTAAAATATCAAATGAAATTTGTAGTTATGTTATATGTATATGTTTTAGTATTCTCTACACCAGTGGTTTTCAACCTTGTTCCTGGGGACCCACAGCTCTGCACATTTTGCATGTCTCCCTAATTTACACACCTGATTTAGATCATCAGCTCATTAGGAGAGAGCTCCATGACCTCACTTGAGTTGAGGTCTCTGCACAAAATGTGCAGAGCAGTGGGTCCCCAGGACCAGGATTGAAAACCACTGCTCTCCACTATTAAATGTATTATTTAAACATGTTTATTTTTGTGAATCTATTTTCATTTTGTAAATTAATTACTTCAGTCCTTTTTTTATTCTACCCCCATAAACCTTTTCACCCCAGTCTGAAAACCCCTGTTAAAACTACTCCTGCATTATGCAATGATTTCGCGGCGCTTGCGCAGTATAGGAAGTGCGTAGAAGCCGATCTCCAACGACATTTCCGCAAGTACACAAACAAGGAAGAACCGTGCAGTCGATGTTTGTTAATTCGTGAAAATGAGTGCAGTAAAGGCCTTCGGGATTTTGATGAGTTTTTGCTGCATACTCACGAGCACATATGCATCTTCCGACGTCTTCGATGGTGTTTTGGGAAACACGGCGTCTTGCCATAAAACATGTCAGATGACTTACAGTTTGCACACTTATCCACGGGTGAGTGCGAGACATTCAACCAGTTTCACGGCTTGTTTACTAACAAAGGAACGCCACTGAGATTTTTTAATAAGTGCGTTATTTGGGTGTTTGTGCGCTGTAATCATGAAACAATAACAACGAGGAAAGCGGAATTGGACGCGTTTGTTTATTCGGCCTGTTTGTTTTGTGAGTAGGAGGAGGCGCTGTACGCCTGTCAGAGAGGGTGTCGTCTCTTCTCTATCTGTCAGTTCGTGGGTGACAGCAAGGATCTCAATGAAACCAAAGCCGAATGCGAGTCAGGTAATATTCAAGCGTTGTCTGTCCGAATCCTTACAGCGTTCACTTCTCTGTGTGATAACCGTGTGTTTGTGTTCGACCTCCTGCAGCCTGTCGTGAAGCATACTCCCAGTCAGAGGAGCAGTACGCCTGCAACCTAGGATGCCAGAGTCAACAGCCATTTGCAGAGCAAAGAATGGAGCAGGTGAAAAAAAAACATTTGAATAATTGCTTTACATGTTTGCTGTCTTTCTTTCGCTGAATTTTACCGGTGTCCTGTTTGAAATCACTGTTTGTTTGTTTTGGTGAGAAGTTGTTGACAATGATGCCCAGGATCCATCTCCTCTACCCGCTGACTTTGGTGAGGGGTTTCTGGGAAGACATGATGAGCCAAGCTCACAGCTTCATCACCTCATCCTGGACATTTTACCTCCAGGCAGATGATGGCAAAGTGGTCATTTTCCAGGTAATGTGATGACGATGATGTGTGTTGGCCCTTCATAGTAAAACATTTGGGCACCTCTTGTGCAGTGTAAGAAGTGCCACTGATTTATCTCGTTTCTAGTCGGAGCCGCAAGTTCAGTTCATCCCTCGGTTTGACTTCCAGAGAGATGAGACTGAGGAGTCACAGAGCACTTGTGAGCACTCCACATAACACACAGCATTGGTTTTGACTATAAAAGACTGTTTTACATGTTTTCAGACTTCAATAATCATAATATATGATAAAGCGGTTGTTCGTTGAATGCAACATTGAGGTTGATTGTAAGAAAGGGCTGGGATTTCAAGAATCTGACAGAGAGAAGTTTGTAATTTCACTGGATGGTCCAATTATTATATTTGATTTTAAAAATGTGATATCTATTGTATGTATCTCTATATATACAGTAGTCCGCTTCTGAAGTGAATCAAAAAGGTTTATCCACCAAGCAAATTTGCTTTAAACTTGCTGCCAACATAACCGCATTTGCTCAACTCTTTGTCCTGTTTTGAGCCAGGACTACCTTTTATTTTGAGCAACTTGTTTTATGGCTGTAGTGGCACAAAAGTGACATAGTGTAGTTTTAAGATGTGATGTTGTGAAGTCTGTCAGTATATAATAACAGTCATGACTTAACTCTGTCACTTTCAATCTACGACATCATCGAAGCATCATTATCTTAACAGAAGTAGTTTTCAAGATCTCAACACTGATATTGGACCCAATGTGTTATTAATAGTTGTAGAACAGGAAATGAAAAACCCTCTTTATAAAGACTACCCAAGAAGCTACATTCAGGAGAGAGAGAGAGACATGTTCATCGATGGAAGCAACTCTGAGGACGATTACAACCTCTTCAGCTGTCTCTCAAGGCAAGTCACGTGTTGATCTGAATTTTTAAACTCTAAAGATTTGATCTTGTTGAATATTAAGTTATTTCTGTACCGGTAGGAACCCATGGCTGCCTGGCTGGATCCTAACCACCACTCTGGTTCTGTCTGTGTTGGTTCTGATCTGGATCTGTTGTGCCACAGTCTCCACTGCTGTTGAACAGTATGTCCCTGCTGAGGTAAACCACTTCAAATTCAGTTTTTTAGCCAATTATGAGTTAGTTGGTCATGTTTAACTAACTCATCCACATGATCTTCTCCTTTGAACAGAAGTTAAGCATAAATGGGGATATGGAGTACATGAAGGATGAGAAACTGACCCCATATCTACAGTCCTCTTTGGTGATCATAAGATCTCCAGGCGTGGAGGAGCAGGAAGCTGGACCTCTTCCACCAAAGGTCAATCTGGATCAGTCTAATATTTAACCAGTCTAACATCCAAAGAAGTTGATAGGAAGCTTTGGGTTTTCTCTTTCAAAGGTGTGGTTATTGCTTCAAACTCATTGACTATGGGTTTCTTGGCTCTCCTTTTTTAAAATTTGAGAAGCGTGGACTGTGTGGAATATACTCTCTTGATGTTTTGGCACTTTAAAGGCATTATATATCAGATCGAGAGGTCTGTAGGATCTGAGTTGACCTGTTTACTGCCCATTTGTAGAGATGAAGTCTTCTTGTTTCCCTTATTTGTTTTTGAGTGTTCTCGGTGTGATCAAGAACAGTGATTTTACGGTATACCATGATGACATTAATGTTTTGATTTATGCTGTAGTATAAAGGTATCTTTGCTGCAATGGGTGGAAAATTTCCTGAATTGCCATAGAGACATTTCGTAAAAGTCAATAAAGGAATTGTACATGAAGATATTTTGCGACCTCTTGATTTCGTCATCTAAATATTGTTAATAAACCAACCTACTTAAAAGTGTTCTGTTCTCATGTTTTTACAAATATATATATATATATATATATATATATATACTTAAGTGGATAAAAATGAAGATCAGATCTGTTTGAAAGAAAGGATTGCAGATTGACAATGGCCTTCAACAATATTTCATAATTATTAATTATTCTTGTAGGAAATTCTTGTAGTCTCTTTGTTTGTTATGAACCATACCCAATACAGTTTAGGGTTGAGCCAAGCAACCTTGAAGTAAGATAAATGTTTCTCTGCGTGTTTTGAATACCAGATTTAAGAATAGCACAGTGACATTTTTTATGGTAAATAATATAGATGTGAAACTCAACAGGACACAGTCTCACGTAAGGAAATTAGATCACGTAGTCTATTTTTTAATTTATGTTTTATTTCTACGTTTTAAATGCGTTACAAAAGAATACAAAATAATAAATAAAAATCCAAGAACCCAGGATAACAAATACATCAAATTATGTTTTTCCAAAAAAAATAAAAATGAAAAACCTAGTGCATTCCTGCATACAGCAAATATGGTTCTGCAGTATGTTGATCAAGCTGAGTATCCGAAACAAAACTGGAAGTGGGGGGACCGTCCTTCATTTTTTCAAGATAGCAGGGTCAAGCTGGAGAGTTTGGATATGATCACGAAGGGGCTGCAAGAGTTTAACAAAATTAGTACTAGATCTGTGAAGAGACAGCCTTTACCCAGCAGGTGTGCGATGGAGGATGAGGGCTCTTCCAGTTCAAGAGAATGAAATGCCTAGCCAAAAGTTAAAAAGGTCTAAAAAGTCTAAAAAATCACAAGGTAAAAAGGCCAGGTGGCAGAACCCCTAAAAAGCCAATAACTGGACAAGGTGGAATATCAACAGAGGTAATGGCTGGCAATGAAACAAAAATTAGCTTCCAAAAAGTAGCAGGACAGGACCAGAACATATGGATAAAAGTAGCTGGACCAGAATGACACCTGTCACACTCTGGGTCAATAGCGGGTTATACAGTATGCGAGCTAGTTCTTACACCAATGAGCTCTGTGTACCACCTTGCACTGTATGAGCCTGTGATGTGCACAGAGAGAAGAGGAATTAACCCTGTTCAAGACCTCTTTCCATGTATGCTCACTAATGTCACTACCAATGTCTTGCGACCAGATGATGCATAGGTTATCAGAGAAAAACTACCAATTAACAATTATATTAACTAGTTTAGAAATTGACCCTTTAGCACAAGGATCCACACCCATTAGGTCTGTGTGGCTGGAGTGTTTCCGCAGTTCCTGCAAGACAAAGGCCTTGATGCTATGGACTGGTCTGTCTGTTCCCCAGATCTGAATCCAATTGATCCACCGACGCCACGTTGCACCACAGACTGTCCAGGAGTTGGCAGATGCTTTAGTCCAGGTCTGGGAGGAGATCCCTCAGGACACCATCCGACACCTCATCAGGAGCATGCCCAGGTGTTGTAGGGAGGTCATACAGACACATGGAGGCCACACCCACTACTTGTTTTGCGGACCTTACATCAAAGTTGGATCAGCCTGTAGTGTGTTTTTCCACTTCAATTTTGAGTGTGACTCCAAATCCAGACCTCCCTGAGGAAAGTATTTAGTAAGAATATTTAATTCATTCAGATCTAGAATGTCTTGTTTTAGTGTTCCCTTTATTTTATTTTGAGCAGTGTATAAGAAGGGTAGTTAATCACTTTGCCCTGATGTATGTCCTGAGGAGAGGAGTGGTGGACCTCCACCCTTACTACTGTTAATGCTACATAGTACTATTGATGTTTACTTTATCCTGTAATAAACATTTGAAAAAGTTACTTTGGATGTATGAGAACCAGGTGCATTTTGAAGGCCTCAATGCCAGACTAAATAACTATGTTGCAATATATTTGCAAGATTTTTTCCACACCACTGTTACTGTCAGGACAGCATGTAGCGCTGCTTCGAGTGGTCTGAAAAATACATCTGCGTCAGAGCTAAAAATATCAAGATTTCTGAAAATGAAGTGATATATTAAAATAGACAATGGCAGTGATTTCCAAACTAGGGTACACATAAATGCCCCTTTAACAAGTCACATCTTTTTTAAAGTAAGGGGAAAAGGTTGTAAAACACTAAATTATGAGATTTTGGCACAGCTTTTAATGCACTGATGTCACTACCATCTGTCCTATTTTGCTACATATTTGTTCTCCTAAGGCCCAGATTTTTGCCCCAATTTGCAGTCTGGGTGAGTCACTGCTAGTTGCCTATAAATTTAGAAACGGTGTTCAGCTTTCACCAGACTTCTTTAACAGAAATGTACATATTGTATAAAAAGGCTACAAACTATGATTCAGTCAGAGGATGGTGTTTGAAATATTGGGCCAATTTTAGAACATTTGTCACGGCTCCTTGCACCGAGGCACAGGTTTATGAGTTTTGTTGCATCCACAATTACTTGAAAGTCTGGTAGTGTCATGAATGATTCTTGATTGTTTTTAAAAGTCTGTTCCAGTCTTAAGTCATTTACTCAATGATTTTGCATAAACATGCCCATGTTTGGCAGCCACTGTATTAGTATGATGAAACAAAAGACTAGAGTACAAAAAGAAGCTGTTTTTAATTGTAAAGAATGCAAAATAAAAGCACTTCAGTGTCACGATCCTCACAGAGGAATGCACTGCAAAGAGGTCATGTGTGTGTCCACTCAGTAACTATTTAACAGATCTATGTCCTCCGCAGACAGAGACGGGCGCTTCGACAGAGGAGCTGAACTTTGCTCTTCCTCTGTTGCCAGTCTCCTCTTCTTGCCCTTCTGAACAGCTGCCACTGTGGATGAAAGTGTGTTGTGCTCTGCCGTTGAACTCATGCCACATAGATCAGCCTTATAAAAGTGAATCAGGACGACTTTGTCTTTCTTTGTGGGATCACTCATACCAGACCAGGAGTTTAATGTCTCTCGGACAAACTTTTCTCTTCCATCTAAAGTACAAAATGAACAATTACAACCATAACGAAAATTAGTAGCAGTAATAATTCAAAATTCGATAAAGTGAACGTGTACATTAAATGAATAAACTCACAGAAACTGAGAGCATTTGTTCTTGGTTTGTAGTCTTTCTTTGGTACTTCTGAAGCTGTAATTTCCCACTGGTTTATTACCTGGTTAAATTTGGAATTTTATACAGAGATGCCTTATAATAACACATTTACAACATCAGCATTGCATTCATAAATACCTGTATCCATCATGGATACCATAAAACATTTTCTGTTACCTGTTCAGCCCAGCCTTCTGTTTTACAATCTGAGTGTCCAAACTCCTTCAAAGGGGTTTCTGATAGGACCATTGTCATATTCTTTTTGAAGAATCCTTTCACAGACAAATTCACCTAAAAGAGATTTCTAATATTATAGAAGATCGCCATAATAACGTACTCATGTAATGATGTTTGCTTTTTAACCGTGTTACCGTCACATTAGTCCCAGATATGTCCAGTTTCTGTAGCGATTTAAAGCATGTCAGATATCCAAGACCTTTCTCAGTAATTGGATTCTCTGTTAAAAATAAATCAATAATTTAAATGGCAAGAGTATATTTTATCACAAACATCATATTCATCATGGTTATGTTTAACTAGCAACTGAAAGTATTCATGTAATGATTTAAACTGTTTTTTCCTTACTCATTAATGCTTCACAAGACTGCGTTTATTAAAATAAAGTAAAAAAGTATCAAATATAATTACAATTTACAATAACTGTCTTCTAGGGATGCTCATTTTAACAGTTTAACCGTTAACCGACCGATTTGAAGTTTAACCGATTAATACAATCAGTTAAACGGTTTAAAAGGTCATTTTATT
>JAUMHQ010000046.1:4229390-4240979 GCA_032361165.1 Enteromius paludinosus | reverse complement strand
CAAAATCATCAATATTAAAACAATAAAAGGCTTGAACTACTTCAGTTGTGTGTAATGAATCTAAAATATATGAAAGGGACCTGTATATGTATGTCTTTAAGAGCAGGTTGGCAGATTAAAATACATAATATTTAGTCAAATAATTAAATCTATTTTAAAAATGAATCTGTTGGGGGGAATAGGGAAAACAAGAATCTGGTGGTTCACTTTTCTGAAGGTTGTTAGGTTCACAATCTTGTAATAATAATTAAAAGTCCTGCTTCTGACTCTTACTAGCCAATGATAGGTAAATTTTAAAAAAGAAATTCCAAATGCTGACTAATATATTTCCCATGGCAGTATATCCGCTAATCTATGGGGTGTAGTATTCATTTGTAAAATGTCTTGTTTGATTGAATGAGAAATAACTGAATCATTAACGCTTTCATTAATAATTGATCTGTGCAAATCTCTTTTGTTTGTGAAGCAATACAAATATCCGCGGTTCAAGGGCTGCCTGCCAATGGTGGTGAAGTGCAGTGTTATTCAGGCCTTCTATTCAGCCAGGAATTTTGCTGTTCTTTATTTATTTTTTGGTAAGTTGCATCGATGGTCAGATATGCATCCTCTAAAAATTCTCTGCTCTCCTGCTGGATTCTTTTCAAATGTTGTTTTATTTTCAAATGTTGTTTCTTAGGGTATGTTCCTAAGACCTGGATCTCCGGCACACTTAATCTACAGTTAGACAGGTCAGATTTGAAACTAAAGTCTACCAAAAAATTTAATGTGAACTAAAGTAGCACAAACTCACTCACGTTCAAGAGTATTTGTAACACTTTATATCCCTTTTTGTAATTTTTATAGTTCTGTTCAGCCACTGGATTCATTGACTGGACTTCTAGACTTCTCGCTCCTTTACCACCTGTCAATCAGTGGCACTTTCCTGTACCTAACCTGGTATCTCACTGTGCTTCTCTTCCGGATTTATGTCACAGAGGTACTTAAATGTGAAGGTTTTCCTGAGGGATATATCAACGTAACATTTGTCTATCGGTTTTGAAAATGATCCTAATGGCTTGTTGTGCATCTTCAGGCCTACAGTTTTCCAGTGCAGTCCACGTTTACTGAGGATGCAGAGCAGTGTCTTCCCAAAGTTTTGGCTGAGAATAACACTTTAGTCATGAAGGTTTGGCATTTTCCTTTTTATTTTTCAGAAAAAAATGTAGTGTCAGAAAACGTTTAAATTGTTAACTCTTGGAAACTAATGAAGTCTTAGGTTATCTAAATGTGTATATGGAATATATTTTTAAGTTAAACCTACCTGTTAAATAGTGCTTTATGTGAGTGTGCAAACTCTAAAATGTGTTATAAAAAATTCATCATTGATCAAAGTGTGCTAGAATCCTGAAAATGGATCCTAAATGTCACTGATTCCTGTTTAAAGATGTGATAGTTCCTTAACTGATTAACTGACTGTTTACAGTTTTGGGCTCTGCAAGACCTGTCTCTGTTATCACAACATTCTCTCTCACGCAGACTAGAAGTCTTCAGTCTGAGTCAGCCAGGTACAAGTACAAGCTAAATACTTGCAGAGAACTCTTAATTCAGTGCTGTTTTTATGATTGCTAAACTAATGTAACCTGCATATGTAGGTTGTCACCCTCATAACTGGAATGCCGTCAGTAGAGAGTGTCTGTCTTTGCTGAGTGAGCTGACACAAAGACTGGTGGCTCATCAGGATGCGGTTGCCTCTAACGGCCGAGTCAAGTCTCAGTCTGCCAGCAGTGACATCAGATCAGCCTCTTCGAGCAGCTCAGGTAAGGCAGTTTATATAATGCCCAACAAAGGGCAAATCTAAACTTAATCTGGTGAGTACGGCATACTAGAGAAATCAAAGTACTCCTGAGAGTGTGATGATTTTTTTTGGTTTTTCCTGTTTTATCTGTAGTGGTGTCCGGAACAGAGGACATTGCTGAGACCCCTCGACTTAGTGTCCCACTAAGGACCCCTGGTTCTGTCTTCAAGTCATCAGTGGGGGGTGTGAACAGTGCTTTGACGGCTCCTTTCACCCCAGATGTAGACAGCCCTTTTTCTTCCCCTGCTATTCGACGTCTGGTTGGCCAGCAGGAGCCCCAGTCACCCTGGTTTGGTACAATACAAAGTCCTCATATCATGAGGAGAGGGCCCAAATTGTGGAGTGCCTCCACAGGTGAGACAGCAAGATGAAAACACTCAGTGAATTTTACATTTTAGGAGAATAAATAAATAAGTGTGTGTGTATGTATCTATGTGTGCAGTACTGTAACTCTACAGTTGCTAATATTTAACTTTTTTTGTTTTCATTTTGTTTTTTAGCCATTTATCTAGTTTAGTTCTTTGTTCTTATTTCAGAGTCAAAATCCAATGGCAGTCCTCCTGCCTCCCCTGCCACAGTTCCTAGTCCTCCTGCAGCTAGTCAGAAACCCAGCTTTCTGGCCCAGTGGCTACAGAACAGGAGAGAGCAGGTAACATCTTCATCTAATCACAATAAGTAGTAAATGAATCCTTTTATTTCAAACTGTTTTCTTGGTTTCCAAGCATGTGTATCCATAGGAACCAAAACAGACACGCTTTTGAGTGTCCAGTTCGGTTGCTGGGGGGGAAAAGGCAGTTCACATTTCAGTGTGATATCATTACATGGCCTAGAGACACCTGTTAACTCATGTTCCTGTCATACTCTCAATTGTTCTGCTCAGGTTAAAAGCTTTTTGGCAAAGCGGGTGCTGATAATGTATTTATTCAACAAGGTAAGGTTAAGCAAGCATTCGTTGAATGAAGGATCTGTCTACAGCTGCATGTTGCATGTTCCCAGCAGATTTGTAGTTACAGGAATCATTAATGCATGTGTCTAGATTCTGCCCATGTTTAAATTAACACCAACATCATTAGTCTCCCCTGTCCTTCTGAGGTTGTGTTTAGATTCTAGAGTCAGATTATAGTGACCCAGTTTACACGGTTTAAATAAATAAAAGTGTGGAATATTACAAAATCAGTTTAATCTTTTCCACTAGTGTTGCAAAGAATTAAATTAATAATATTGGAGAAACTGTAGATAAACTGGGTCTGGTACTAAATAAACTAGTTCCTTATTTCTCTCTCACTGGTCTGTCAGGGTTAGGCTTATACACTGCTCAAAAAAATAAAGGGAACACTAAAATAATTCTAGATCTATATGAATGAAATATTGTTATTAAATACTTTGTTTTTTGAAGTGGAAAGACAAACTTTGATGTAATGTCCAAAAAAGTCAGAATGAGGCTCAGTTGGGGGTGTGGCCTCCACGTGCCTGTATGACCTCCCTACAACACCTGGGCATGCTCCTGATGAGGTGGCAGATGGTCTCCTGAGGAATCTCCTCCCAGAACTGGACTAAAGCATCCGTCAACTCCTGGACAGTCTGTGGTGCAATGTGGCGTTGGTTGATGGAGCGAGACATGCTGTGCTCAGTTCATGCTTATTCAGATCTGGGGAACAGGCAGTCCAGTCCCTAGCATCAATGCCTTCGTCTTGCAGGAACTGCTGAAACACTCCTGCCACATGAGGTCTAGCATTGTCTTGCATAAGTAGGAACCCAAGGCCAACCATGCCGGCATATGGGATCACAAGGGGTCTGAGGATCTCATCTCGGTACCTAATGGCAGTCAGGCTACCTCTGGCGAGCCCATGGAGGGCTGTGCGGCCCTCCAAAGAAATGCCACCCCACACTATTACTGACCCACTGCCAAGCCGGTCATGCTGGAGGATGTTGTAGGCAGCAGAACGTTCACCACGTCTGTCGCATGTGCTCAGTGTAAACCTGCTTTCATCTGTGAAGAGCACAGGGTGCCAGTAGCGAATTTGCCAATCTTGGTGTTCTCTGGCAAATGCCAAACGTCCTGCATGGTGTTGGGCTGTAAGGACAACCCCCACCTGTGGACGTCGGGCCCTCATACCACCCTCATGGAGTCTGTTTTTGACCATTTTTATCTGACATTTGTGGCCTTCTGGAGGTCATTTTGCAGGTCTCTGGCAGTGCTCCTCCTGTTCCTCCTTGCACAAAGGTGGAGGTAGCGGTCCTGCTACTGGGATGTTGTCCTCCTACAGCCTCCTTCTGATCCTGATGTACTGGCCTGTCTGCTGGTAGTGCCTTCATGCTCTGGACACTACGCTGGCATACACAGCAAGCCTTCTTGCCAGAGCTGGCATTGATGTGCCATCATGGATGAGCTGCACTACCTGAGCTGCTTGTGTGGGTTGTCGACTCCGTCTCATGCTACCCCTAGAGTGAAAGCACCGCCAGCATTCAAAAGTGACCAAAACATCAACCAGAGAGCATAGGAACTGAGAAGTGGTCTGTGGTCACCACCTGTAGAACCACTCCTTTGTTGCCTGTATTTTCCACCTGTTCTCTTTACCATTTGCACAACAGCAGGTGAAATTGATTGTCAATCAGTGTTGCTTCCTAAGTGGGCAGTTTGATTTCACAGAAGTGTGATTGACTTGGGAGTTACATTGTGATGTTGAAGTGTTCCCTTTATTTTTTATTTTTTTGAGCAGTCTATAAAACAAACAGTGGAGATCAAAATAAAAAAAAAACTATAGTTTCCTAAATGTCAAGGTCACTGCTTAGTCCTATTTGAAGTTAATTGTATTCACAGTACAAAAAAATCTTAAATGAGATGTATTTAAAAAAGAACACTGGTCAAAATTAGAGAACTTTTTATATCCAAGGTTTACATTGACACAAGTGTGTGAAAAGTCAGTGAAAGGTGGAAGAGGAAGTGTCGTGGTTTGGAGATCTTTTCTGCAGCAGGCCTCTTCTACAGCTGCATGGCAGGGTGAATGCTAATGTTTTTAAGAACCTCCTTCAGCAACATGTGGTTCCTTCCATATGTTTATAGCCTGTTGCATCCGTTTAAGACAATGCCACCATCATTGTTTTACTGCAAAATGTATAAAGACTGGAAGGAGAGTGGACCTAGATCACACCAGTGCAGTGTGAGAAACTAATGTTCTGCAGCCGCAGATGTGCTGAAGTCAATCAAAGCAGAGGCCTCTGCCGTTCTTGCTAATATCTAACCGCTAGAACCGTTCAAAGTTTTAGTTTACATTTTTCGTGCTACAGTGCTTACTGTTCTCTAATTTTGATCACTCTTTTTTTTTTTTCCCACAAAGTTAGTTAAAATGCCTTAGTTTTGTCAAACATGTTACCAAACAGATGCAGCTAATATCCCTTTATATTTTGTGCAGTGAAGATTGACAATATTTCAAAAAACAATTCTCATTTTAATCTCTACTGTATCTTTTTGCATGACACCGTATTCTTGCAATAGAAAGTACATTTAAGTTATGTCAAAATTAAGAATATATTTCAGACGAGAAATGAATTAATTCACCTTTATACAAAAGTTGTTGTTTTTATCCCCATAGTAAAATATCTTCTTCTAATGTACAGCTTCCGGAAGCCTCTAGCCAAGCTCTGTTTGCTGACAGCCAAGCTCATATCTGGGCTCTCCAAGGTCAGAGAATAACGACTGCCTTTTCAGAAATGCCATCTTGCATGTATATTTGTTTAATTAATTCATTTTGCCTTCTGTTACTTCTGTATTTAAGGGCTATCTCATCTGGTGGCAGCCTCTTTCTCTGAGGATCAGTTTGGAGTTGTGCAGACCACATTACCCAGTATTCTTAGTTGCTTGGTAGTCTTGCTAGAGGTAAAACGAAAGTTATTATTCCTCAAGGGTTAAAACTGATAGTCTAGGAATCCAAAAAAATAATGTTTCCTTCACATAGTGCCTTTTTTTTACAAAAGCCCTAGCACAAAACGGTCACAGACAAGACAGTTCAGATCATTAAATGAAGTTGGACAGTAGACATCTGCCCAGTCCAAAACAAAAAGGATGCAGTTGCATGTCATGATATAGCAGAGAAGTAGCAAAGAAAATAAGAAGCTGATTAATTTGGTTAATCGTACATTTTAATTGCAGGCTGTTGACCGACACTTCAAACTGCCACATGCCTCCAGCAAACCTGTGAGGACTATCTGCAGTATGGGGGACTCCACATACAAAACTCTAAGGTTTGCGCTGAGGGCTGCGCTGAAGACCGCCATCTACAAGATTACTACCACTTTTGGAGAGCACTTAAAGTAAGTCCCTCCGTTGTTTGCAGTAACGTCTTTCTAAAAAAGAATAAACTGGATAGAATTGTTTGGGGACCTTGCTGTATTTTAATAAAATACATTCTTTGTTCACAGTGCTGTGAATATTTCAACAGAACATAGGAAAAGACTTCAGCAGTTCTTGGAGTTCAAGGAATAGTGCAACACACAACGTCATGTTCTCAATACCTTTGGGTATGTGTGTGTGCGGAGACATTGGAGAGACAATATGCTTCTTCAAAGGGGGATTATTGCTGTATGTCACTCAAGGCCTTACTGTACAGCAAATGCTGCACTTAATTTCCCATTGAAAAACGGATTCTACGTAACATTTGCATATTCCTTAAACAAAACAATCATTCACATAATCTGGGAGTTTTGTGTGTGTATGTACCTGTGCACTAGAATGTGATGAGACTTCAAAATCATGGTGGGGTCTTAAGTAAAAGTTTAAGGCATTGTTACTCTTCATCTTCAATATATTTAAATTTCATTTTGCTCCCTTTAACAAATTGGAGGTTAACACTTACCCCCACAACAAATCTTGCATCATTAATTGTTTGTGTTTGTTCCATATTTGTGGTAGTTTTTATAGCACTCTGATCAGACTGTACATTTTCAGGACCCCCATCCCATGCGCGTAACATGCATCTTTACTTCCGTGTTCATCCATTTATTAAACTGGTTACCATAAACACATTTGGGGTATTTGTTTGCCGAAAGAGAATCGATTTTGTTCATGTCAAATGTTATATTTTTGAAACCTTAGTTTAATAAACTTTTGTAAAATGTCATGTCATTGTTTGCAAAGATTTATGAAAGGACATTTCCTTCGATGAACGACAGATGTCGCTGTTTGTATTCTGCTTTGCACAGCAGTTAGCGATTAAACATTTGGTTAATATTTAAAATAGTGTGGTTAATTTCATTCATAATTAGATTCATATTCATAGAAAATCACATTGAAAGAGATTTCGTGATATAATTCTGTTTATGAAATCAACTAAACCCCCATAAGCTCGTTTGTAACACTAAAAACGAAGTGTGGCTTTAACATTATATCGTGTATAAAAGCTCATGACTTTATAGTTTCTTAGTTTTAATCACGCCGTTTTTCTTCAGAAGATGAGCTCATTTTTATTTAACGTTGCATTAACCGGTTTACACGCGTTGAGGAGGAGAAGGCGGTTATGTTTGACTTTCAGCCGCTTTTTAAGAAGGAAAAGAGATGGAGCAGTTTCTGGGGCTGGTCTTCACACTGAGGGAAGGATGGATGAGTTTTACTCCAGAGTCGTTTCTGCAGCCGTGATTCAACCACGGGTGAGTTTACTGCACTTTTACCACAGCACGCACAACTTGTATTTGTTATGCAAATCTTTTGGGATCCGCTCGATCGAAATGAATGAAATGTTTATGATAATTTTATAAGATTAATGCGGAAGATGAGATTTTGTAGGCTAACTGTCCATGTTGAAACGAGGTGTATAACGTTACTTGCCAAAAAGTAATTTTTCTGTCTTAATCTCTCTCTTTTTAGATGAACGCTTTATATTTCATCCAGTAATATTTGTCCAGCCTTGGCATTTAGAAATATGCGGCTTTGCTGTAGCATATGTCCTGGAAATCATTTACAAGGTATTATTTATTTATTTTTTAAAACTTAATTTCTTAATCATATACTACATCATTTATGTTCTGATGTCTAGAAACATCTGATTAAAGAGAAAGTTCTCCCTAAAAATGCAAGGGTACCTTAATAAATAACATGAGGGTGATTTTATGGTCCATCATAGAAGACAAACAGATGTTCTGGAGTTGTCTGTGTGGAAAATAAAAGATAAGGTATGATGAACATATTTTGATGTCCAGTTGAAGACCATGACTGTTTTGAGTTTAAAAGGCAATTCAGAAAAGCGTGTACATATAATGAACAAAAACTGCTGCAATTCATCCTCTGCCCTTGGCTATTTTGTTTTGGTTGAGATGTTAGTACATGATGAAATGGTTTAGGATTAATCTTTTCTCTCTCAAGGGGCATTATTTCTCATGGTCTGACTAAACCGGAGCATTCTAGCTTGTTTCCTTCTTGTGTAATACTTAGCTTTTTTATGAAGACTTTAACTCGTCTGTACTAGTCCTTGTCCGCCTTTTAATTTATCAGTTCAGATTCATGTAAGCCGGAAACCAGAAAGTAATCAATAAAGGGTTTGTAATGATACTTTATCACAACATTTGATTGCTTAAAATATCTGAAATGGAAAGAAAACCTCGTCTGATTTAAATTTCTCTGCCATTGAGGGTATTTTCGGTAATCTTTAAATTTAAGGATGAAAGAAAATTTGGTTTTAATGCACTATTGGCTTTTACAATGCATTCAGTAATTAAGTTAGTCGTTAACTGTCTCAGAGTTGGCCAGAAATCAGTCTGTTTATAGTGAATTCATAGTCTCACATTATAACTGTGTTATGTGTCAAGCAGAGGATCGTTTCATTACTTTTGCTTTACTTGGGATGCACTAAAGATATAAGGCATGAATGGCAAACTAAAGATTTTACATTTACCAAACTGGAAAAATCTGAAGTACTTTTACATTTTGTGATATAATCATGGGCTGGAAGTGAAAAGCTCTAATGTCACCAAATGTCAATCAGGTTTGTTTTCCAGTTTTTATGTCTGTGGTATTTCATTATACATAGTTGAAGCTGAACTAAATGTAGTTTGATACATTATTTTTAAACACTGTCTAAAGTAGTTAGGGTTTGGTTTGATATTCTAAGTGAATATTAACAGTTTTGTTTAATTGCTTATGACATAAATGGACAAATGATCGCAGAGACTCCACACAAGTCAAAACAACAAAAGAATTTACTTGAGATTCAAATGAGAGACTTATGGACAGTATGTGCATAGGTATGGGGAATTATTTTCCTAATAATTAGAGCTTATTTGTATTTTATTTATTTTTTGCATCTGTATAATAGGCTCTTTATAGGAGAATTTCATTATTTCAAACTTTTTTTAAGTCTTGGTCTTGAATGATTTGAGACTTTGCTTAGACTGGAGATTTTAAACTAGTTTGGGTGATGGTCAGACTTTATCTGACAAAAATATATATTTTGCTGTAATAAGATGCTAGACATCCACAGCAATATACACAGTCTAAATCTCTTAAACTACTGGATCTTAACAATCCTCATTGTTGCTGTTAAATTGGTATACACTGTTGAATGCGGTGTTCATACATCCTTTCACAGGTGTCTCTCGATTCTCTGTGATGATTTTGGGCTGCTCCAGTATATGCTGCCAGCTTTGTTTCAGTGCTGTAAATCACTACAGTGACAAGTTATTTTTATTGGCCATTTAATACTCCAAAAGTTCCTTTAAACAAACGCTTCAGTGACTGTCAAATCCATTCTCGTGTCCATGTAAATGTCTTGAAAGCGTTATACCACTCTTGCTATTTGTACTGCTGTGGTTTAGGTCTGCTCTTAAAGTTAATTGAATGTGCTGATGATGATGTTGACAGGGACAATAAAATAGGGCTTTAAGGTTCCCGTTGATTCTGGCTTTAACTGTTTAAAAAGAGCTGACCTCACATATTGGGCCTTCATGCATAAAAGCCTAAATTCCATAAACTTTTATGGAATGCTGGGAAATGTGATCCGAGACCAACAAGAAAACTGTGGGGGACCATCAGATATTTTCACTGCAACAAGCCCAAAAACGCTTCACTTCTCCACACAGTTTTATTTGTGTGCTGTGCTTTATATCTACTTTTTCTAACTATTAATAAACAGAAAATTAAGAATGTATTGAGGGGGGAAATGTATTTTTAAACATGTATTATACTGTATATGTTATGTATGCTGGCTCAACGGTGGAGCAGTAAGATTGTCCAGTGGCCAGATGACATTAAATTCTTTGATTTTAATGAATCAATTCAATTCCCATCAATTCCTGATACACCAAAAGTCCATTCCTACACATTTTCCTTTCTTATATGTTAACTGTTTTACAATAGAGAGGAGTAGGTTGGTTGCAAAAAAAAAAGTCAATTATTTTCATTTTTATCATCATTGGCTATACCTCAAAGGCAAATTGGTTTAGTCTAACTTGTATTTCATCCAGAGTATTGCATTACGCTTAATCCATTTTCACCAGTTGCTTTTCATTCTTGTAAATCCACAATCATAGACATTTAATAAACCAGAGCAGATTTATTGAAATATGGAATATAAGTCGCAACCAATTAACCGCGTGTAGTTTATAGAGGTCTCGTCTCCTCAAGCGCCAGGCTTTTTGGCAGATGTGTGTAAGTACTGCTCAGTGTACTGTCCGTCCACCCACCGTGTTCAGTAGAGAAGCTCTGTCCATGTGTGGTGGTTTTGATTCAACCACTGTCATTTCAGTGGAATTTCCTGGCTTCAGAGTTCAGCTGAGTTTTCTCACAGATTTGCACTTGCTTGTAAATGTTTGGACTGACGGGGTGGCAGTGCGGTCGGCTTTAGTTCTTCAGTGATGCGTCGGTACTTTAATAACAGCCGTAATGTGAGAACAGCCCAGTGTTCCCAGTGAGACACAAGTTCACGTATTCAGACGTCTTCCATCACTATACCAAAAGAAAGTAGTGGACCACTGTGGAGCTCACATATACTGTACCCACTCTGACATTTATACTGTAGTACATTAATAACATGCATGCTTATGAAGTTACGTATCTACACATTGGAAAGTTTTGTTTTTAATCATAACCATTAGTTAATGATATACACTAATAATGTAAATTGCTGCACTTATGAACCTAGTTTAATTAGGGGCCTTTAATTTAATATAACAATTTAAAATAACTACCTGCACACGTTAATATGGAAAAAAATTCTCTTACTTTGAATGTAAATGTAAAGACTATCACAGACAATATTCCATATACTTAAAAATAAAACGGTACAGATAAACACATACACAGTGCCTTGTCATAAGACAAATAATCAATTTATTAACTACCCAGAGATGGCAGTTTCCACTCTCTCTTGGCTATGCAGGCACCAGTTCTGTACATCCAGGCTTATGGCAATATTTCACATTATAAATACATGTCATGTAATGTAATAGGGGTTTTCTTTTTCAGTTACGCTAGTTTACTTTCATACTATAAGTAAATACTGAATTAGAAGAATAGAAATATTTCTGATTGTCCCTAATATATTTATTCATGATTACACATTGCCAGAGTTAATTATGTTGACACAGCCTTTTCAGGTGGATATGATTATGATTACAGTTTTGCTTTTTTTTCCTATATATATTGTTTTTCTGTGGTAATCAGTAGCTGCTTGTAATATTTAAAGGTGCCATATAGAATGCATTGAGAGAATATTTTAAATTGTTCTCTGATATGTACATAGAAGGTATGTAGCTTAGGTAAGGGGGAA
>JAUMHQ010000046.1:4171119-4185562 GCA_032361165.1 Enteromius paludinosus | reverse complement strand
CACCTACATCTTGGATGCCCTGGGGGTAAGCAAATAAACATCTAATTTTCATTTTTGGGTGAACTATCCCTTGAAATATCTTAATTTAATTAATGCCTAGTCCTGGCTAAAGCTAAGCCCCGTTTGTGAAACCGGGCCATAATGTGTCCTTGCCGAATAGAAGTATGAATTATTTTAAAACACCATAACAATAGTATGACTTGTGAATAAAGCAGCATTTTCAAAAGAACAAAGCTGCCATTTATGGAGGAATTGGCACACAGTAATAAACAACAAAAAAAAAACCCACAAAACCAATATTTTTCATTTTCTTTTAGTTATTCAGTCTTTTTCAATACAAGAATTTAAGTGAAAATGTTTCTATTGTACTTTATTTACTCCTTTTCTTATAAATCATTTACTCACAGCACAACTGTACTGTATACTGTAGCTGGGTAGCAATCCCTATCAGCAACCAACAATACAGCAACCGAGCACCAGAGATTACATCAGTGTACAAAATGTTATTTTTCAAATGTGTAAAACAAGAAGGGTTGTAACTATGAATGTAACTTATGATGCCATAATCTGACAGCCTTTTCAAATCTGACTAACATTCCCCAACAATTAAAGGGATAGTTCACGCTGTCATCATGTTTTCACTCTTATGTTGTTCCAACCCCGTATGACTTTGTGGAACACAAAAAAAAATATATTTTGCCTGTTTTGCTGACCACTGACTATCGTATGGACAAACCTCCCAAAACACTGAGAGATTTCTTCAAACATCCTCTGTTCTACATAAGAAAGAAAGTAAATAATAGCAGAAACGTCTTTTTTCGGTATCCCTTTAACACTAGGTGTCCACTGGCGAAAATTTCAATAACGAACAACAGTATTAATAGCTCCCATTAGACCTCAGCTGCTGTTTTGGTGGCTGTAGACTGCATTTGAACACATTCCCGCAGCTTGAAAATAAATATGACATCTCATTAACAAAATGTTCCTGGAAAATGTGTCAAGCACTGCTTATTTGCATTCCTGTTATGTCTAACAGAAGGTTGGCATGTCGACATGAGGGGATATTATTTTCTACGCCGGCAGGGCAAAACAGTTAGAGCATGACTTACTTGTAGGCTTCACGTACACCTTCAACTTTAAACACGGCTTGCCAGCGTGGTTAGGATGAGGAGAGGCTGTTGAAAAGGAAGTTGAAGAGAAATAATGAGCTAAATGTGCTTGTGATAAACAGAATCATTCAACGAGCCAATGAATCAATCTGATTAAGATCCTCTTGGTGACACTTATGAACGTCTCTCAAGCCTCTGAGTTAGTCTGACCCCTTGTCAACCAAACGAGGAACAAAGTCGGAGATTTTCTTCATTCGGAGGAAATTGCTCTGACCTTCACCAGCTTGGTGTCGTCACATACAATGGTCTGCGACGCACAGTGTTCCCGTGGCAAATTACCCCACATAGCACTCAGTGACCTGAGAGCAAAGAGTCACTATTGAGTCAGCCAACAGTTCGGCTCCACCAGAACATCAGCAACGCCGTTCATCTCTGCTCTCTGCACAAGCTTTCTGACTGATTACTTCATTCATCTGTGTTCTACAGACACAACTCTACTGCTTATTTCCTTATAAGGGTCTGGTGAGAAAGAAGGGGAGAGTGAAATCATTTATTTGAACTTGACTGCGGTCACATGTCTACAAAGAAAACCCAGCACATGAAGAAAACAGCCTACCTCAATGTCCTTCTCAAGCTTTTAGCAGTGGGACTGGTCTAGTGCACAAGTACCCACAAATTATATAATAAAAATGTTCCCTTCCCTTCCCATCCCCCTCTGTCTCTTTTTCCTTCCCCATCTCCATATCTTACCTGAATAAAGGCTTGAAAGATTTATACATGAAACTTATACAAGTTTTATGTAAAGTTAAATATAAAAAAATAGTTTTTTTTTATACTTTTTTTTTATTTAATAACTCCAGGATGCAGAAAGTTTTACAAAAGAGAGTAAAGCATTTATAATGTATTTAAAAAAAATAATACATACATTATTTTTTACAATTATAATATACTTCTATTTATAAATTATCCTGACTAAAATGTATCATAGTTTCAACAAAAATATTAAGAAACATAACTATTTTCAACATTAAGAAATGTTTCCTGAGCAGCGAATCAGCATATTATAATCATTTCTGAAGAAGCTTGTGAAACTGATGATGCAAAAAAAATTCAGCTTTGATATAAAAGGAATTTTTTTTTTTTTTTTAAATACATTAAAATAGAAAACAGTTCTTTTAAACGGTTATATTTACATTATTTTGTTTAAATAAATGTAGCCTTGGTGATAGACTTTTAAAAACATTAAAAAAAATTACTGACCCCAAACTTTTAGGTTTACAATATCTTTAAAATATTGTTTCTTTTTTTTTTTTTTTATATGTGCGATAAAAAAAATAAGTGTGATGAAAAGATGTATTGCTTCTGAAAACAAACTCCTGGCTTTTATATTTAGTGTGTTTTATAATCATAGGTTTTTTACATTATTATTTTTTTTTTTTTTATCACAGCCAAGATGTGCCTAAAATGTATGAAATATTAAAAAAATTAAGAGTTCTGATGCAAAAGCCTCTAAAAGCCATCTTGCTCAAAAATGAGATATGGATACTGAGTGAATGCTCTCCACATGCTGTATATGTTTATCAAGCACTTTCACTCGAAATGCGCTAAATCCCAGCCTCAAGCAACTGAAAAGTACCAGTACTGTCATAGAGACCAATACAAAGCATCCAGAAAGAAACGCTAATTTTAAAAAAAAAAGCAACAGATGTACTCAGAGCCTTTTGCATCTGAACTCAATGTGTCTGTTTTTGTCTAACCACCCTATTAGAGAAATGTTAAATGTTTTAGAGTTTATACTCAAATTTTCTATAGATCCCAGAAAAACAAACAAACTCCAACTATTGTCTAGAGTTTGTCATCTTCAACCTGAACAACCCTCCCCCAGCGCCCGTCCCAGGTCATTGTGTATTCTTGTGGCGTGTTCACCACACCGGATCCTAGGTTCATTGGAGAGCACCCAACCTCAACCACCGGCAGCTGTGTAGAAGACGCCTGTCAAGATGTCATCACAGCCGATCAATACGGGCGGAGAGATGGAAGTCCGGGGGTTAAGTCTGACCAGGTCTGACGGACATGTTCTTTTACCAGCAGACAATCGAGATCAGCCCCCACTTCCCAGTGATAACCTCTCAGATCCATCTCTCATCACTGACCCCTCCGACCCTGCCGCAATGCATCAATCCCCTCAGGGACCGGGATACCCATAGAGCTGCCGGTATCCAAACAATCCTCTTGGGGAGTGGCTGGGGTGCTGAATGGATTGGGCTCGGCGGGGGAGCGGGGGTGTCCGAAGGCCTTTTCCAGCCCTGAAACAAAAGCCTTCACAATGCAGGAGCAGGCTGGGAGCTTGCATAAAAAAACAGTTTGGGGGGACAGGGGCAGAAACACAGAGTTGAAGGGCATCTTTGAACTTTTTTGCCTGCTCTTTGTGGCATCTCTCCCTCCCTCTCCCTCTCTCTCTCTCGTGTGCGCAGACAACACTGCGGCGTGTATGATAAGCAGCGCTACGCCCTGCTGATTTAGGGGGGTTTGGGTGGAGGGGATGTTGACTCAGAACGACGCCCCCTCCGCGCCTGCTTCGCTCCCTTTCAGTCTGAGCTGTCAATCAGGGAATAATCAGCAGTCAAATGAAAAGCATGTAGGATCTGTGGCAATCTCCACGGGAGAGAGGAAGGCCCGTCCAGCCGCTGTGCAGATGGACAGTGTGTCTCTGCGACACAAAGCCGGTGAGAGCTCAAAGTGGCCGGGCTCTCTGTACTGTACACAGGTGGCTCCCGGCCCAGCCACATCTGCCCACGCCACAGCCGCCCATGTCAGGAATTGTAATTACCATATAAATTATTGATTTGCTTGCCTCTCCCTGTTTTCTCCCAGCTTCTTCCTGATACAAGTCTTTCATGTTATCGTATTAAAACAGCTAGGCGGTTGATGTGAAAAAAAAGAAAGATTGTTTTGTTTAATTTCTACTTTTAATTTGGTTTAGCCACACCAAATTGTCTACTGGAGGACAGAAGGACCAACCCGTCAAGGACGAGTTTCCCATTTGAACCCACCAGTTTAAAGCTTTGCGAGGTTAATGGGAATGAGCTGTTGGATGTTTCTCATTTAGAAAATGCTAACGCTTCTGAGATTAAAGGATCTCTGTTTCCCTAAAAAACTCTTTCTTTTTTTCTAAATGTCCTGTAATTCTGGGGCGTTTTGTTTGAGGGCCAGAGACAAAATTCAAATGACTGAACAGAAATAACAAAACAAATAGTACGAAACAGGAGCTCAAACTGTGCGTAAAGGTCTCATTTTTCTAAGGATGAAGTTTCAGAGTGAGGCAGCGTCTCTTTTGCTTCCCTGGAGCTCATTGTGTTCTCAGAGTTCCTGAATGCGGAGTCTGAAAAGTCACAGAAAGTCTGTGTGATTGGCTGATTGACCCTGTCAGGGTGATAATGCCTGCCTGTCATGTTCACAGCCGGTCCACAAATCCACTTGAATGGGTCAATCTGGTGGAAATGAACTAATTACACAGTAAACAACTCATGTGCTAATCAAAATAAAATTAAAATTACGTATAGTAATCACTCAGATTGGTTTACGTAAATTAAAGATACACCTATGTGCCTGTGACTGTCATTAATCCTGTTTACCAAGCATTTGCTGACTACTGGTGCAGAAATGGTGACGATAGCCAATAGACAAAATATGCTTACGTTTTATTGTAGTCATTATTTTTAATTCATAAACTTAAGTAAATATCAATCATATGCCTTTGACCTTAAAATTGTGTAAAAATGAAATCGAAATGGAGCTTAAATCAACTTGGAGAAAACAACAACCAAAGAGCAGTGATTCTCAAGCAGAGGTCAAGGGTACACCAAACCTCCAAGCATGAATTTTTCATTATTTAAAGTAAAAAGATATAAGCTAAGACCCAAATGAAATACCTGGAGATGTGTGGCAAAAATGTAATGGAAATAAAATATAAATACTGAATTAAAACACAAGCAAAAAATACTAAAAGTACTGATTGAAATAAAACTCAAACTGATATAAAGTAAAAAGTATTTAAACTATTTTTAAAAATCTAAAATTTCATGACAAATCTAAAAATTCAATAAAACAAAATGCAATTTCAAAATAATAATTCTTATGCAGTAATTCATGAATGACTAAAAAAAAACATCCAGTTCTTCAAATTCCCACAATTCAAAAACTGGAGATATCTGGCTTTCGAATACTGCTGTGGACAACGGAGAGTCAAAAAAGACAGCAACCACTTTAACAGAGTAGACTTTCACTTCTGATTTCAAAAAGCCCTACACACAGCACTAAAAAACACACACTTACATATATAATAGTACTCGTGTCCAGGCCGGAACTCAAAACCAAGCGAGAAGGGGGTGAAGAGCTGAAACTTCTCAGAGAAGCGCAGGGGTCCGTCGAGACTCTGGGGCCGGTTACACTCCCATCGTTTGAAGCCCCTCATGCGGTGCTCACAGGTGAGGTAACCATCATGGTTGACCATGAAAAGGATGTAGCGCTCCATGCGACTGTGAGGCTGGGGCGTCTCGTAATACGGACAGTACACGTCCAGATAGTCATTGATGCTCACGGCCACCGTATATTCACCCTGCCAGAACCTGCAAAGGAGATTCAGAGCATTAGACCGCTGAAGCTGAACATTAGGATGACTGACATAACAACTCTTGTACACGGACAAAGAAATATAATGGAGTTCAGGTTTTTATTTGGCCTCCATTCAAACCATACAGCAGCAAAGAGGAAAGTTTAACACACAAAGGCTAAATCTGTTAGGCAGAAAATCACAGGGAACACAACAGAATAAGCTGGAATGAATAACCACAATGCATATTTTCTATCTAGGTCACCATTATGCAGAGAGAGAATGGCAAACCAGAACACACGGAAAACCGAACACTCGCTGAAATACTGTAATGAGAAGAGGGATGTTTGAAAAAAAACATCTTTGACTAGGGCTTAAAATAGAGCTCCTTAAAAACAACTTAGTTTGCCTTTATTCATTTCTCTGGGTTAGTGCAGTAGCAACAGATATCAATGAAAATGTTGATTGTGCTCGGAAAAACGGCAAATTTAGAGTTGAATCCATATAAATCATAAACTTCATATTAAATTGCACCCTTAATCCAGGCTTTGAACCACAGGGGCACCATAAAATAATTTTTCATGCTTCGCATTTGATTTTCTCTCTACATAGTATGCGTTTCATGAGAATGCAGCTTTCAGAGAGTAAGAAAAAATGGGAGGAGAGGCAAAAGATAGCATGAGTGAATCAGTTTGAAAGTCAGTGTGACCTACAGAGGCTGCGAATGTGTGACAGTACTGTGATGTCAGAGCCCTTAGAGTATATGCCTTTGACTGCAAAACAAATGGCGGCTGACAAAATAAAAAATTAAAGAAATGCATTGAGGTTTTTATGCTTGTAGCAAACACGCCAAAGTAAGTTGACACTTTTTTAAAGACACTGTATATTTTCTGAAAACAAGTCTTACTGCCTTACAGCAAATACATGAGTGAATCTCAGAAAGCCTGTCAATGATGTTTCAGGGTCATCACTTACTGACAAAACTGAAAGAAAAAAAATTAAACACCTTTTTGTACTTTTGAGGACTGGGACTATTTACATTATAATGTAGTGAAAAAAATATTTCTATCGCAGTGTTTATACTGTGCAGTGTTAGTATTTTCTGTACTCATTTTAAATAATACAAATAAATCCATTATAAATTTTAATGCCAGTATTAATGTGAATATATGTATATATATCGCAGCAAAGGAATGCCATCATCATTTTTAAACATTAATTTACTTTTATTCTGCAAAGATGCAGTAACTGATTAAAAGAGACTGCTGGAAATTCAGTTTTAAATAAATAAATTATATTTTATGTGTGAGAGTGTTCATGCATATCCTATATACCCTTATGAAAAATAAAATATACTTAATTGTATTTGAATTTTTTTTTTTTTCATGCCAACAAATACAATGCATATTTGTGTGCTTTCATTCGCAATTGCACTGCTGGAATACTAAATTGTTATACTTAAGTCTGCTAAACTGAAACAACTAATTCTGTGCACTTTAAATATCTTGCATTTAAAGACTAATATAATATCAATGTAGCATAAACAAGCACACACACACACACACACACACACACACAGACACAATGCAGCATAAACAAGTACATACACGTTTTAATGTCACTATTGATAAGGACTGTATGACCTATATACTATATTATTAAATAGAAATCATATGATTCTCATCCTCAATCTAAAACGTGCGTGTGTGTACTTATTTATGCTTCCCACAAAGCAGACACAGACAAACCAGCTTTCTGTGTGTGTGTGTGTGTGTGTGCGCGCGCACATATACACACAAATGTTTTTTTCTTTTAAATGAAATATGACAAAAAGATGGTTTTTATAAGCCAATATTTTCTAAAAGTGTCCTCGCGTCATTCGTGAACCCTACAAACCTTCCTGTTTTTCTTACAGAGCAACATGTATCTAAGTGAAAACAGCAGAAAGCACTCACACCTCTGTAAGTGAGGAAGCACCTTCAGGCACCGGTCCATTTGCTTTCAGTGTTCAGAATAAGGTCCTGTCCTCTCATCTAGACAAGCTGCCCTCTTCAGCACCTGCCTGTCTGTCCTTTAACTAGACAAACTATTGGCACGTTGATTTTCTCACAGCACAACCCACATCAAGTGCTTTCTTAAAGGCTGCTTGTTTTGCCCTCAGTTAATGGCTCTTTCAGATGTTTGCACTCTCATTCACACACACACACACACACACACACACACAAACACTCGTGTAGCATAAAACGTGCCGTAAATGACTTCCATGCGGCGGAACATCTCTGGATATGTTACTGTAATTCAGCTCTCACAGTCTAAATCAGGTCCACCTGTTGTAGATTAGCCACACTCCCAAACTGTTAGCTCAATCCCATCTCTCCACAGCCACGTTTACATTAAGCGGACAAATGTATTTCAGGTCCTTTCAAACAAGTCCAAGTGACTTGTTTGTCTAATCACTTGTTTATACTATCAAAAGGAATAAATCTCCAGAAAGTTTGGAGCTCCTGACCTTCAACGTAAACGCTGCGGAGATATTTCTTTCTAATCAAGCATGAACAGATTACCGAGGGGACATATATCAGTTTGAGCAGAACATCCCAGCATATGTTGAGGGATCACAACTGTGTGTGTGCGTGCGTGGAACCCATCTTTCACTATCTTTCCAGGAACACATTTCTCCTGTTGCGTCTGACCTTCTCAAACTCTCCCGAAGCACATCAGGAACTTGTTTATGGTTCATGGTGAAATATCGATCTGTGAATTTACAGTGGCTTCCATAACCTCATTAAAAATAACCGCTGATTGGTTCCATCGCCAAACGCAAGATTGCACAATAAATGGATTTTTTTCTTTTTTTTTTTTTCTGGCCGGGTGGCGGTGCGAGTGTTAACAGATATGATGAGGAGACAGCTGAATCATAAACAGACTGACGCTCGTGCTCAGAAATATCAAAAAGATCTCTCTCTCATGTACATATGCGCAAACACACACACACACACACACCTTCCTGTTTTCCCAAATAGGCGGAGCATCATGGAGAATTCTAAACAAACACACTTCAGTTGCTCACAGCACGCCGCTCCACATTCACCTGCTGTCATCTTCCCTTTGTCTCTTAAAACTTTGATATTCAGAAGATCTTCACATTCAAATATCTGAAGCTGCTTTTAGGCAGAGACTTTGACAGATCTAAACTGGAGAAAATACGCGACAATAGCGGAGCTGAACAGTGATATTTTGGTAAACATCATTTGAGAAAATATGACATGTTGCTGCTCACACACTAAAGCTTTGTGAAGGACATAAATGCGCTGGTAGCAAATAAATAAATAAATAAATAAATTAAGCTTCTGATGCATTAATAATTAAATCCCAAAGGAGAAAAACATCTTTTTTTATATTTCAAAACAAGAAAACTATTATTCTCAATTTTCTTCTTCTTTTATCAAAGTAATGTGTTTTGAGAGAGTTCACTGAAGTGGAAGATTTCAGAAAATATTAAAGAGATCATTTGAAAGTGTATTTTCAGTGTGAAACAAACTGATAACAAAGAAGGTCATCATCTATGTGTGTTCACATGTAACCCCAGAACCACAGGGTTAAAAATGGCAGACTTCATGCATCAGAGGGTTAAACTAATGTATTTCTGTGTAAACCAGTTTTGACGGTTCGAAATGACTTTGTTTGGAAAAATAAAGCAAAGCAAACCAAAACAAACCCCCCCCCAGAAAGAACGAATTTCTATAAACACTTCATACATGCATATACACACACAAAAGCAAGTACATTTTTCCTGTGGCAGAGTTCAGTGAATTCTGCTATTAATAGTTGAGCATGTGAGCATTTCTTTAAGCCTCACAGGAAGTCTTACATACTTTTTACCCTCGAGTCTTTGTACAAAAAGATCACTTGAGGCACATGCACACACACACAAACTGCTGTAAATCCAAAGGTGGTGGTGGATCCGAATCTCTGGCATTGCACACACTCGCGTTACACATTATGGTGAGGCATTGCCGCGGCTCGGTACGATGTGATTCTGGAGGCTTTCCAGCCCCACTTATTGTGTTCTTGCCACAAGCAGGCCTTTTGCCATCATGCCAGCCCTGCTAGACACTGGGGGCTTTTAATGATATGGAAAAGCAAAGGGCTGCCACAATGTTGTGAATGCAAAGCTCCAAGGCAAAGCTCTTCCATGCGAGATAAAAGAGAGGAGAAAAGCCACTTATCGCCGGGGCTATCTGCTGCCCGCATCTGATGTGGGGGCTTGGGAACCGGACCTTGTTATGTCAAGAGGAGCGAGGATGTACTGACGCTGCCAAAAGAGAAAGAGAAAGGGACAGCGAGAGAGAGTGCTGCCATTCTAAACAAGTTTCCCCAAATGACAGCCATGCTGGATGAGAGAGGCAAATTTAGCCTTCATGATGTCACCGTCGCTGCTGTTTCAAGGGCACTTTATAAGGCCGATAAATCATTGTAAATCAGCGTACATTTAAAAATCTGCTATGATGAGGATTACGGTTTAATGGAATTAATTACATTTCATGAAAAGGAATCAGTTAAAAACAAAAGACATGTGCTGCAGTCAGCATAGAGCAATATTAATAAATAAAAAACAAGGAAACGATATAGACAGGACTCCTGCAGACCTAAAAGTAAAAATATATAAATAAAATTCGAAAAGATAAGGTGAGCTCAAGTTCAGGTAAAATGTCATGTGGCGAGACTTCCCAAACAGGAAATTATATTTATGAATAAATAATAAAAATACAATAAATAAATAAAAATCATATATTTTATTATACACATTTTATTTGTAGTAGCGGGGTCAGAATTAGCACGTTAATAACATTTCATTTAGCTGTCAGTGTTGCTGCATAAAAATACAGTATGGGCACAAGAGGCACACAAACATAATAAATAATAAATGTATTTTGCACGTTCAGACGAAGTGAGCAGCTGTAGTGTGAAAACGTAAACAGGCTTGTCTAAGTCAATTGCTCAGTGCAAATAGAGAGAAGTAAAGGGAACCTGGTTTTTCTATGTTCTTTTTTATGTGTGTAATAGACATGAACATGTTCTCTGAAAAACATCTAAGACCTTTAAAACCCGTCTAGTCTTCATGCTAGGGCTGGGCGATTGGCCTAAAATAAAAATATCTTAGATATTTTGATTAATTAATCAATTAATTAAGATTAATTGAACATTTTAACTCAATTACGATTAATGAACGAATGTTTTATTTATTTTTTTGCCCTCATAGTTCACTGACAAATCTTGTACAGTAAATATGCTCACATATTACAAGTGAGAGATTTTTGAATGAAGGGAGCATTACTTGATTTTAAAATAACTGAAGGAAACATGCATCTTCTATCTATGATTATGTATTAAACATCAGTGTTGAACAACTGAAATTAAAGCACACATTGCCTAAAACTAACAGTCACTTTGTTCTTATAAAAAAAGAAAAAATTAAATAACAAAACAAATTATTTTCAATGTTTTTCTTATTAAAAGTAGAAAATAAGCAGTATCACTGTATGCTGTATATCCTGTATAATATTTTAAACAGTGCATTTCTTGCATCTCCTGTAAACAAATATTTTAATGTGCAGTGTATCAATGTAAACAACAGATTGCTATAATGAAACTAGAACTCTCCTAAACACGGTTGCATGAGGCGTTCTTAGTGATCTTGTCATGTCACTATATGAACATGAATTTTACTCTTCTTACTTCTTACTAAGAAACACGAGCATGTTTCTGGCAGCGCAGGAAAGATGTGATCGTGACGGCACAGTGTATCTTCTGTGGAGAGTTTTAACGAGGTGTTTAAACCCGCTTCGCTTCACTGTAGCCAAGGGAGTCATATCCTTTGCGATGTACAGAGTCTGGAAGTGCCTGGCAGAAGCCCCTCCCATGACGTGAATTCGCGTTTGCTGTGAAACGAATTTCACGCACGTATGAACAGAGTAAATTCAAAATGTTCAAGCGTCCAACTACGCGTGAATAGCGTGATTTATTTGCGCAAGTCGCGTCTGGTGTGAACGCAGGGTAACGTAACGGAGCGGGTCACGTGACTCCACACGCGGTAGTATTTTTAAAGGGAAAGTAATTGAAATAATCGTCCTGGAAATAATGAATCGATTATAGGTTCTGGATGTCGATTTCGATTACTTTTCGATTAATTGCCCAGCCCTACTTCATGCTATATGTTAACTATGGTTTGACTAATAATATACATATCTTGAATAAAGCATTCATATCTGTCCATGCCCATGTCAACTAAAGTATTAAAAACGTGAAAAGTATGAATTTAAAGTACATTTAGAACAGATAAAAATGTGCAAATAAACTCATGACAGTCATGTGACTAATCACGATTAAATATATTCCTTTTTACTTGATCTCACCAGATGAATTTTAAATAAATAGTTAACCTAACAACGAACACTTTGTTATTATTTATTATATAATTATATATTTGTATTGTTATTATATAACAACTTTGAAACAACATGATGGTGAGTAAATGATCAAGTCATTAGATTAAAACGTCTCTAGAAAATGCAATAAAAGCATATTGAAACCAACCTGAATACAAAGAACTTGGCAGGGGTGCGAGATATTTTTTATTTAATCTATCTTAATATATATCATTCACCCAATTACTGAATTTTTCTAGCAGGATTCTCGACGAGTTTGCATCACACATCACAGTGAGTGACTGAATTCAGGCACGATGCAATCTAATCTATTATCTGGCATTGATGGAGGGCGTAAAAAAAAAAAAATAAAGCCCTAATATCCAGACTCAATCAGTCCTCCTATAGCAATGCTCAGCCGGGGTGATTAATCAGAGCCATTGACTGTTTAGCAGGCTGCTGTATGATAGATGGCGTCTGGATCGTAACTCTGCCTCTGGTCACAATGGCAGAGATCTGCAGCCAGGCTCCTGGGCTCTGGAGGGAGCGACCCATCCTGATGATGAAGGCCGTCCAAAGCCTCCTCGCAGCATACAGTCGGCCTCATTATTCCCCTCCGCTCAGACAGAAACACAGCAGGGATACTGCAGCATCTCCATGGGAAGAAATAATACTTTTGGATACAATTACCGGATCGGGAGTGTGGCATCTTACCACAGGCAGCGTCGGTCCTAATATCTACCTCATTGTTAGGCAGCTCAGTTTGCACGGCTGGCTGCGGCACTGAAGAGGGAGAGACATGCCTGTGGGGAGTCTGCGTAGCCTCGCAGGGGCCGTAATCATTTTAAACGTGAAATTATGAGCTTTCACGTACGGAAGTCTCGACGAGGAGATTTGTCCGCTCTTTTGCATGATACTGGAGGCAGGACCTAAAGCTGTGGCTCCGGTGTGACTTATTACAGAGGGCAGGACATGAAAAAAGCATCATTTTCTTATTCTTTTCTCGTGGAATGAATCTTAGAGCGTCAAGCCAAAGAGTAGCAGTAGGAAAGTGTCTTATTGTAGGACTACAATACGGATTATGACACGAAGGGTGACAATTACTGGGCTTTTTGTCTGTAAATTGTCAAGAGCCATGTGGGTCGCTGATAAATCCTTTCAGAGGGAACAGTAATAGTGGATAAGAAAATCCATCAGCGAAAAAAGAACAGAGCAAATTGTTGCTTTAGTAAAAACCTAAAGCTATGTCTGTTATGTGCACTACGTTTTATTCATTTGTTTTTTTTTGTTTTTTTTAAAGAAATTAATGCTTTTTTCAACAAGGATGCATTCATGCAAGAAAAAAATATAATACTGTGATGTCTTTGAACACTAAAATCAGCATATTAAAATGATTTCTGAAGGATCAGAACTGTACAAACTGGAAACTGACACTGAAAACTGAAATAATGATAACTAAGAAGAGTTCATTTGCAAGAACAGATAACCCACACAAGCTAACTTACACAATAGAACAATAAAAACATGCTAACATCATAAAAAACATGATTTTTGAAATTCTGTTTTTGCAAATACTGTTCAAATGTAAAATTTTTAAGTTTATACGAACAGGAATGTATAAAGTATAATATTTTTACTGCATTTTGAATCAGTTCATGATTAATTTTATTATTACTACATTAAGTCATCTAGACTTAATCATGTTAAAAAGCATTAATTATGGGTGGTGAAAGCCACCCATATTAAAATCGCTCTAAAACAGGTTTATCGAGCCGCACGATTCGGCATATGGATTGTGCCGATGCGACCTACGGTGGCCGAAAAACCCCCAAAAAACGATTTTCATAACGCGGTTATTACTATTGTATTTTTTCGTTTTTTTTGGCCGTAACTTATACCGACACGTCCGCACCGTAAAACCGGTCGCCTCGACACCTCGTTCATCTCAATGCGACCTTCGGTGTCCGATATACCGTCAAAAAACACGTTTTTTCCGACGGTTTATTATTATTATTTTTCTTATAGGCGCCGTTTTTTTGCACGTTAATGCGGGTCGTACCGAGCAACAGACAAATGCCATTGTAATTAGAAAAACGTGCGGCCTAACCGGGAATGGTGTGCTATTACTTTTATAAGGGTTCCCTCGCTCCACTCGTCCGTTTCATCCCTCTTTCTGGCCATTTGTCCCATTGACACAACATGGGACGTTTTTCTAATCGTTCTCACGCCTACAGTTTTCAGCGTACACACCTACATAGAACTGAAGAATTGTTCCTTCTGACGCCCTCTTCGCA
>JAUMHQ010000046.1:4114606-4151967 GCA_032361165.1 Enteromius paludinosus | reverse complement strand
TGGGTAACTTCTAGTGATGGAGATTTATTAGATCTCGTCAGTTTTGTGTTCTGCACGCAATTCATATGCTCCGCTCTCCATGCGCGCTGCTGTCGGTTAATGAAGGTCTGATAAAAAGAACTCGCGCCTCGATTGGACTACTGTCATGTCAGAAAGTGGTAAGACTTATTTTTGTGGACGTTGCCATCTTTGATATTAATATTATTAATTTTAACGGGTTACAGGCGCTTATCCTTTGAATTCAATTCTCATATAAAATAATGTTGTCAGTTAACCGGTTAATAATCGGTTGTCGGTTATGAGAAATAACCGAAATGAGCATCCCTAGTTCAAACAGAAAGAGACAGGAGAAAATGTAACTAACAACCACTGCCTTTTACAAAAGCCTCCGGTTTCCTGACAGGATTTTGCCATGTTTTGAAAACGTAATTCATCTGGTGAAAGATTTCAGCGCTGAGGCCTCATAGCGGGGCTGCCTCTGCAGAGACAGCTGGGTGAAACATCTTGAAAATCATTTTTTTTCAGCCTCAAAGGTTGAGAACTTGAGATAAGACAGCAATGACAAATCAGAACACGAGTATCAAACCCCTTTACTGTGCAAACGGCTACTTGAGCTTCTACCTGCTCTGTCTGACGAGAGGAAATGTGATAGCGCTCAGAAGCGTATCTCAGCATAAGGACAAACGAGCACCAAGAGATAAATGAGTTTCATTTCAAAAATTTAATTCCTGAGGTAAACGACTAAACCGAGTCAAGAGCATCGTATAAATCTGAGCCGCAGTGCTCAAGATTCTCCCCGCTGTAAAGAGTCGGGTATTTCAAAGTCATTACATCATCAACACAGCTGTGGATCGTCAAAATCATTAGACGTGGTTGTGCAACTCCATCCGACAGCAAACAATCAGACGAGAGGTTATGTTTAATTAAATTCAATCACGAATAACAATAAGCCGCTATAACGACTGGCCCCGTCGACGCATTGTATGTTGCGCAGGCAATTTACTTTAAGATATTCATAGGCTTTCTCAGAACCTCCGCTATTCGTGGTTCCCATCTAGACCTTTTCACATATTCATTGTTTCCATAATGGTAACAATTTAGAGATGAACCTGCATGCAAATAACCCTCCGTTGCTTTGCTGTGCCAGGACTTGAACAGAAAGCACTCCTGCAGGCCCCAAAAGGCAGCCGCAGAGTGTCTCAGAAAAAAAAGCAGTGTGAGCTGTCAAGGGAATAATGACAGCAGCCATCTATGAATCACTGTGAGCACTGGATTCCTCAGCTCCACTTGTTTTCTTTTTTTTCTTCTTTGTGCCTTTTGCGAAGGCAGAGACAACATCCAGCACTGAGCTGTCCCCAGCCAACCGGAGCACGACTTGAGCTGAGGGCTATGAGCCGGGACTTCTGTTAAGAACCTCAAAGCTTTCAAGAAGAGAGGGCCTTTTGAAGGATAAACCACAGGATTAGATTAGTCCATCCTCTTGGGTTACAGAGCTGGGCATCTTCCCTTTTTTTTTTTTTAATCTGGACCCCCAAGAGGCCGGCCATATTGGCAATGAGGGGATGTCCATCTTCTTTTCAGTGTGGGCTTCAATAGAAAACCCCTGACAGGGAGCTTAAGAAAGAGAAAATATGATTCGTGGCAAGCTTTTAATGCTCAAGGTGAATTGCCCCGCAAAAGGCTCACCTCGGTTGTGACTACAATACTGCGAAAGGACTAGAGGGGAGGTCAGGGTGGGCTGAAAAGTAAAGTTGACCCCTGGGTGTTCTTTTTTGGATTGTTTCTCACACAATCCCTCGGTAGGGCGCAAACGTGGCTCTTTTTGATAGAGACGCTGGAAAATAATAGAAATACGTGTTCTTTGTGAACGCCGGCAACAAGGTAGCAGGCTAAGGAATGCATTTGGGGAAGTTCCCCTGAAAACTACTGCAGCGTATAAATATATTACAAACCTAATGTAAGCGAAACCTATCAATTGAAAAGAACTCATAAATGGAGGAAATGGATTTGGGACTCTAACACTGCATATTTATCGTCCTAAGAGTGGAGTATTCTGCTAAATAAGGATTAATGCATCAGGGTGGCTTATACAATGCAAAAAATTCTAATCCAGCCCTACATTTTATTGAGGTGGAAGAGCATGCACCCAGCTCGAGAAGAAATCTTCCTCTGAGCCTCTTTAATATTTTAAACCTCGGCAGACTACTGATGTACTGCAAGACAGCCACTCTTAACTTTGTTAATTCAGCCGTGAGAGCACCTTCGCCGTGTTTATTTATCTAGCCAAGCTCTACCTGAGGAGCTGCATGTCAAAAGCCATTAGGCTGACATCCCCCGAGCAAACCCTCCAAGCCAGCAAGAGAACCCTGCTCACAGATACCCTTGAAATAAAGAGGAATGAGCAATGTCAAGGAACTTCGCACAGAACTTAGGATTTCAAAACCAGTCAGCCTGTGAAAGTGTGCAGGGTTGCTCATGAATCTCCTGACCGGCAAAAAAACACATCAAGATAATACGCTCAAATCCTTGATTCAGTTCATGCAAAGCTTGTGAAAAAAAACATTATATTCAGCTCCAGCTGCACGCATGGAGCATTATTATGCATTTTTCTGGCATCTCAACGTTAACAGGATTAAATCGAAGTGTTGCCATTGTTATTATTAATTTTAGAGAATGTTACAGTGCCAAGCTCAGACAGCATCAGCAAGAGTGAACAAATCCTGGCAAATATGATCTCTGCTTGCTTTTTCTCAGTCATTTCTAAGAGGATAAGAAGTGCTAAACCGTACTCGGTTGCAAATCTTTAAAGAACGACGCAAATTCTACGATCCACACAAAAGTTTAACTTACACCATGTCATTTATAAATGTGATACTTTGCAAACACAAGAAAAGCCGATCTCAATCATCTGTGCATACAGCAGTGATAATACACGGCCTGAGGTTTGAGCACAGTATGGCAAGCCAATTTAACATGCATTCCTTTAAACTCTAGTATTTATTTTGATTACTAATAATTCATCAGTGACACGTACCTACTCAATTAGTCACTAGTACCTATTAATACTAATGTATTTGGGATGGTAATTGGGATGTAGAGTTGTGGGGGTGTTTGGGATGAAAGCGCTAGAGAAACATTATATCTTCCATGGCTCGGTATGCTTTTAATGAGACTGTACGACATTCACGTTACATGATTTGACTGATTGTTATGTAGCGAGGGTGACAGCGCACATCTTTGAAAGAAATGAATATCCATGTTCATAACTGCTGGTCAAATTCAAAAACAAACTAAAATTTCAACATCTTTGAGAGCAAGGGGGCCCCCTGGTGTTTCTGGGGCCCTATGCAGTTCATGGAGGATTGGCTCTACCTATGACAAGAAAAAAAGCAAGCTGTATCTAGACAGATATGTCATAGTAAAAATCACGTTTCAAAATATTTACTAGTCATCAGCCAGGTGAAACATAGCTGGTGGAATACATAGCTGATATAAAAAATTGGATGACAAGTAACTTCTTACTGTTAAATTCTAAAAAAAAAAAACAGATGTTAATTATCTGACCTAAAAACCCCACGTGTAATAATCTAGAACACTGTCTAACACTTGATGGCTGGTCTGTCAACTCTTCTTCATCAGTTGGGAACCTAGGTGTGCTGTTTGTTGATTGTTAGTCTGCATTAATTAGATCAGCCGGAACCGGGAACACTCCCCTTAACACACAATGTACTTTTCACATTGAAAAAGGATGGCATCCACGCTAATATTAGTCTGTCTCTCTCTTATTCTGTTCCTCAGTCCGTGTCCAGATCAGATGGTGTACCAGCACAAAGAAATTATCTTCATTGGAGACCAGAACACCCAGATGAGCTCCGTGGACAGATCACCGGAATCAAATGCACACAAACACTATAGTGCTTTGCACAATCTGATATGCACTTAATATTGAACTGGAAATTAGGTGCTGGGTGTCCGGCCAGAGGAGAGCTGGCCCCAACCAAGCCTGGTTTTTTTTCTCCATTCTCTCATGGATGGGGTTTTGGTTACTCTGGCTTGATTTCTAGTGATTATAGACGGTTTGATTACAGAGATCGTCTCTGCATTTAATAAATCAACAGTATAATCTCGTCATTATACATTCCCATCGCTCTATTTTCCTGTTTGATAATGTTTAGTGCTTTGCTACAATCTGTAATGTTAAAAGCGCTATATAAATGAAAGTGATAGATTGACACTTAAACATACTTTAGAATTAACTGTTTTTTTACTAGTAAAACCCAGTATCCACAACATCCAGACTAGGTTTGAATAAATATATAAAACACAAATACAGGCTAGACAACGCAAATACAGATTAATTGGTGGTAAAAAAAAAAAAAAAAGTAATAATAATGTAGCAGATGCATAACAACTAACATGTTGTAACAGTCCATTTCAATCAGTTTAAGCACTTAATATTAAAAGAGCCTGCCATAGAGTACACTCACCTGGAGTTTGAACTGTTCCAGTAGACCGCGTGTCTGTCTGAGATGATCCGGTCGTCCGACCACACAGAGACCCAACACACTACCGTAAAAACCACCAGCGGCAACTCCATTTGAGTTGTTATACTAGTCCTCACCTCCAAACGAAAATTCACTGTCGTTTATTTCAGTGACAACTTTTCAAATACCTGCTTGTTTGAGTGCATGCACGTACGCAGTTTTGAACATCATAACAAGGCTTGTAATCCAGAGTGATTTTCATTCCTTCCGAGCAGCATTTACTTTCTGTAGCTTACTTCATAAAACTGCACACATGTGATGTTTTTTTAGGGAAGAAAATCCATTACAATTGTTTCTTGTGCTGCAAAAGGTCTCCGGTGCGGTCCACGGTAATTTTCTAGCGCTCTGTCAGAAATCCGTCCATCATCTAAACGCGGGACAGTGCGATGCGCGTCTCGAGCCTCCTACAGTGATGCTCCCCGTTTGCAGCGCTGCAACTTCCAGGTACCTCTACCCCATGTGGTCTGCACGAGAAATGAAACACATCCCCGTCTGTATCGGACGCCGTTCTGATTCGCGTTTCCTCAGCGCTCCATCTCATTCGCACAAGTTGCGTGCTAGTTGTTGGCGGAATCGCGTTGTTTCTGGCTCGCTCCAGCTGATAGGCAGATATCCTACGCACATCTCAAGCCGTTTGCACGAGTCCTTTCTGTCCTGGAGGAACAAAGGCAATTTTGCCCCATTCTGCCTTGTGCATCTCTGCCTTTTCTCACTCTTTGGATCGGCTTTGCAGGTCTGCTAAATGTTCAGCTTCGATGTAAAAGCTTTGTGAGGCGTTTGACTCGCGCACTTCTTCGTAACTGTGAATAATGCTGAATCTGATTCGTGTGCGACGGTTATCACCAGCGGTGTACCTTCAGGAGGGGCGGGGCCTAAGCGAGCTCTCTTCAAACTCACCTCTGCAATTCATTTTGTCATCTCAAAATTACTCATACGAGTCTTTAAATTGCTTTCTCGCTCATTTTAGCGCCTCCTTTTTTTTTTTTTTACAGGAGTTATCAACTGTTGCCCACAGTAACATTTAAAATCCCTCATTTTCCCAGGCTATCTGGTATTTTAGCTTTGACGTGCTTGTTTTCGAAAACAATTTTTATTAAGAAAAAACTAGATTAAAACAATTAACCACATGTATGTACCGGATAGGACCTTCGATAAATGCTGCGTAAGTAATGGCAACTTACGTGAAGCACATTCTTATTATTTCTTTCTCTCATTTTAAAGTAATAATTCGCCCAAAGGTGAAAAATTGCTTAAAAAAGTTCACTCACCACCAGGCCTTTGAAGATGCAGATGAGTTCTTTCTTCATCAGAACACTTTGGAGAAATGCAGCATTGCATCACTTGCTCACCAATGGTTCCTCTGCCGTGAATGGGTGCCGTCAGAATCCAAACAGCCGATAATAACAACACAATAATCCACAAATAGTCCACACAGCTCCATCAATTCACTTCTTCTGATGTGAAAACATGCTTGTAACAAACAATTGTAACAACATTAACTTTAAACCATACCTTCTGGCAAAAATATGACTCCATAATCATGCTTTCTCCAGTGTTATCGCATAAAAATGATCTATGCTTATTCCTCTCCTGATTCAGACGAGACGGCTTGCTTTTTAACTAGAGCAAAAATAATATGGATAAAAGTCTTGTATTGAAGCCGGAAGCTGCAGTTTTAGAGTTTTGGTTATCATAAACATTATGATTAGCTGGAGTTCTGACGGCACCCATTCACTACAGAGGACCTACTGGTGAGTAAGTGAAGTAATCCAAAGAAACGTATTTATCTTGGATAGCCACAGAGTAAGTCGGCTTCCAGCAAGTTTTCATTTTCCTTTAAGTTATCAGTTCCACATTTTCTTCTAAGTATTCCTTCAGTTTTCATTTTAAGTTTGCTACGAGAACGACTGCTCTCTACTCATACTTATATATTCATACTTAAATGCCTCAAAAGATTAAATTAACTACATTTGCCTTTGCTTGACTACCTTACTAATTTACTGAAATGTCAAGAAGCAAATAGCATTGGTGGCAAATTATTTAAATATCTTAAAAACCGGCCTGGTATGAGGCTAGATAACTTTCTCAATAATATGGATTGGCGCCTCTTTAAATGAGCTGCTTTACCTGATCCAATATGGAAATTCTCTCAGCCGTGAAAAAAGGCTGGCCCAATAATGCCATGCCTCTCAATTCAATGGACTCACCAAAACTGTCAGATCCTGTTAAAGTTCCCAAGTATACATGCACGTGTGTGTGTGTGTTTCGAGGAAGAGAGAGGGAGGAATTACACACAGTGCTGGGTTGTAACTGATTACATATACTCTGGATTACGTAATCAGATTCCAAACATTAAGTACTAAACATTTTGAGTATATTACATTAAAAATGTCACAGATTCACCCCAATTCTCATGCTCTAATGTAATATTTAATCATAGTGATGACAAAGAATTAAATAAACTTTTTGAAACTGTCAGACTACATAATGCATGTAATTCATATGATATTACAAACTAGTTTGTCGTCATGTAATTTGTAGTCAGCAATGGACTACAATTTGTAAGTAATATACCCAGCACTGCACACTACACTTTTTTTTTTTTTGGAGTCACTCCACGTCCTGTCTGTTACGGTCTTGATGCCTCAATGATCCTAATCGGGTGGACATCTGAATTTTGGATCTGAATGTATTTATTTGAATATGAAACCATTTGCATATTTTATGTATATCATTTTGATTGCAGGGATGTGCAGCAGAGGCATACCAGGGATTCTGACCCTGAGAAAAGCAGGCAATACTTTTAGAAAATGAGAAAGAGATGGGGGAAGAGATAGGCATATTGGCAAGAAAAAGTGATTTATAAAAGAAATAAGCAAGAATTCTGTAGGAAAAAAAAAGCCAAAGCCAGACTATTTTATGAGAACACATCCGATGTGAGCGAGTCCAGTCCAGCGACCTCAAGGGGAGTAGATTTACACTGGGTTTTATTTAAACATAGATTTGGTGTGGATTTATGCATTGAATGTTGGATAAATTTAATATAACACATTCCAAGCCCCAACCTATGATCTCTCCTTTCCTTCAAATCCAAATTGCACATTTTCCAGCTGAACTAGTGACTTCACTTTTTCTTTCTCCAAAGGCTCTTGTTGATTGATGAACAGATTAATTGGTAATACAATTTTAAATCCTACAGCATTTTATACACTGTAATTATAACCCCCACAAAAAGTAGGCTTTGAGTTGAGTTATATTTTTAAAGGCCACAACTCTCCTAAATTTTGTGAAATGTAAAACGTAAGTGTATTACAAAACTGGGTGCCACTTAACATAATGCTTGACAAATGCCTCTTAAAACACTTTACAAGCTCCTCTACAATCAAACACACTTAGAAACTCATTTTCCACATGAGTCAAAGCCCAAAAGGCACTGAAATAAAGGAATGACCCAGTTTTCAAACTTAAGCTAGTGCGCCACCTGCTGTTCAAAGATCCACATATAACATTCACTTGGAGATCTTGATTCATATAAAATAAATTAGGCTTTACTCCCACTATATACACACCTCACTTTAAAAGTGCATAAGACTACAGCTTAATGTGTCCAAATTTGAAAAGTCATTTTAAATATGGTAATAATGGCAGAGGAAGTTTAATTTGGTAATCCAGCATTATATATAAAGAAATATATATTTATATACACTCCCCTACACATTAATCATTTCAGTCTACACCTTTTGAATACCACAATCCTAAAAATTCTTCTAACTCAGCAATGTGAAGCGGTTCCTAGACTCACACATTTAAAGCCAGTTAGTGAAACCAATGAGTCATTAGGAGGACTCTCTCAAATGTAGGAAGGTCAAAAAGGAAAGGTTAATAACCATGATAGAGCACACAGCTGTAGTAGAATGTGAAAAGGTGAAGCGGTTTAATAACTCCAGAAATTAAGAGACAAAAGGGTAAAAGCAAGAAAAAGAAAGATTTATTGAAGACAGGAAAAGTATGAGCATCTATATCAAAAGAAGGTGTAGCGTTCAAGAGGGCAATTACATGTTCAGACACAATGTGCTGGAATCTCTTTTAATATTGTGTAATAAAAAAAAGGAAGGCTCTACAATGAGCTGAATGTCTGCTATAACCTCATCCAAAATATACACGTTTGACAGAAATTATGTTGATTTTCAATTACTTGTACAAAACAAAAAAATTATGTATATTTACACACACACACAGTAGCCCTCACCCACTCAGCTTCTCAACATTACATCCATACAGGGAAAAACAAGTTTAACTAACGCAATAGACAGGAGCTCTGTTGCTACTTTAAGACTTTTGTTTGGTTCTGTTCTCTGATAACAGAAATAATCATTAGATAAATGCTTAAGGCCAAAAAAAGGCCACAGTGTATTCTGTAATTTGTGTTTTTTTTCTCTTCAAGATCTTGTAAACAAATGCAATAATATAAAATTTTTCATTTGGCCTTCTGCCCACTGGAATCCAGGCGGTTGGTAAAACAATGACGCTGAACAGTAAAGATACACCTCAATAAGATATCAAAAACTGGCTGGCAGAACAGAGGATGCTTTGGTCCATCATGCTACTCTTCAGGAAAAAAAAAAAAAAAAAAAAACCACCCGAACAAGCTCAACACCTGCCAGTAACGTCAATATTCTGCTAAATTGCAACAATATAAGAAACTGAGACTTTCTCCTAATAGTACAAATACGATCTGAAAAGTAAAGGGGAATGTCTGCGCACCAAGACTCATGTGACAAACATGAAATGGATGCATCACAAAGAACATGTCCCCACCACACAAAGAAGTGCTAAAAACAGTCTGAAGTCTCACAGGTGTTTCGGCTCACACAAAATGTCACAAGACATTAAGACTCCAATGCTAATATTCTTTAACATGAAAAGGCAAGTGACAAATGGACCCAGTAAAAACCTGAGCTCAGGAAAGCCCAAATATACTGGTTACAAGTTCAGTGTAACTCTTGTGAACTTGACTTCCATACTCAATATAACCACAAGTATGTAAAAAATAAAAAGAAATCATAGGCAGCAAACCCTTGTTTGGTTGCAAGCGGTTTTGTAAATCAACAAAACCTTTAATAAGTGACAGAAAAAGTAAATAAAAAAAAAACCAATAAAGAAAGAAGTCGTCGCAAGTGTCCCGCTCCCAACTACATAGAAAATATATGATTGGCTAGACAGAGAACGGCATTAGGCTAATGCCAAAAAAGATAGTACAGTATACAAATGTGTGAGACTTAAAATATGGAATGAATATTTTAGAAAAATGGTACACGAGTAGAACCACATATATAGAATAACTATATGCAAAATAAGCTGTGACAGTCAGGAACAAACCAAAGACTGTAAGGAACTCTGAACTAGTTGCTGCCTTTCACAGGAGACATTCCTGTGCTTTCACTAATCAAATTTAAACAGGGACCACCTGGGAACATCAGGCAGTTTTGGGTGTTTGTTTGAGGTTAATGGTTCCTGAAAAGAAGCCAAAAACATCAAGACATTACTAAGGCCATTAAAAATATAGACTTAAAGCACCATGTAAGGCACAGTTGCTTTTGTGAAAAGGCAAATAGGGAATAACTTTTGAAAAAGTTAATTATAGGTTCGACAAACACAACGAGGCTTTGCGTGTGCAACCTGAAAGGGTGCGGCTTTCCGCAGAGGCACAAGTGTAAACTATGCAGCATCTATGATCCAAAACCGATGTGTGCCAATAATGAACTAAATCATGAGACAAACCGTCTGAGAAAAAGGTACTATTAAAACCCAAGTCACATTGGGTTCAAAGTGGAATTACAAATAGACATACATGTGTGAATATAGATATAATAAAAGGAATGATGAAGTGTGTGTTGTGGAAAACATTAGTCCACAGTGATCCAAATTGTGGAAGGCTTAAAGTTTGGTCTAAAGTGGCAGTCCTTTCACCTTCTCTAAAACAAAAACAGCCTCTCATCAGATGGTGGACTTCGAGAAAGACACTCTGAGGTGATGGTTCTCTCCCAGGTCGTGATTGTGAAATTTGATCAGAGACTCGATTGCTTCCTCCACAGAGCCCAACTGGATAAGAGCCATTTTTCGGTCTTTCCTGAAAGAATTTTCAACATCTGTTAAGACACCTAGAAGATATCACTTCAGAATTGGTATTAGATTTATAGAATGGATCTTACTGGAAAAACTTGAAGGCCTTCACCACAGCCCCTGAACTTAGAAACAAGCCTCTGAGGTGATCCTCAGTGACAGAAGGTCTGCGAAGAGAACACAATGGTGTTAAGACAAAGCGAAAAATAACCGAAGAGATTGGTCCAAGTTCAGTGGACTCACGGTATATTGGAAAGATGGAGAGTAGAGGAAGGAGGAAAGATGTTGGAGTAGTTCTTGGAGCCTGGCTTTTTGAAACGGTGAAGAGGAGAGTTGCTGTAGTCCTTGGTGAGCCCCTGATCCTCATGGCCTTCACGTGGCAGCTGCACAGTGGTGTGTTTGGACAGAGTGACCCGCAGAGCCTTACCGTACAGCTTCTGCCCATTCAAGTGGCTCATGGCTAAAAAGGGACAAGACAAGTTAGTGTTGCAAAAGCAAGCTTCTTCGAAGAATTCAAGTTACTACAATTTTAAATCTGAAAAGCATACCTAGCTGGGCTTGGGTTCCATCAGACATCTGCACCAAAGCATTCTCTTTCTTATTGAACAGGATCTTCACTCTCATGACATCACCATACACTCCTACAAAAAAAATAGCAACATGAGGACATGACTTTAAGAGCACATAATTACAACAAAAAACTACGTTTACTTTATCTAGAAATTACATTTTGAGGTCAAGTAAGGCATGCAGTAATGTTGGTAAAACGAGTCTACATTAACCATTTGGCCCACCTTTACTGGACCTGGCTTATTACGGTCTAACAATTCTATTAAAACCACCACAAATTGTTTCTTTTGGAAACATGTAATCCAAAGGTAACCGTCAATGGTTTTAATACTATGCTTGGGATGGGGGGGGGGGGGGAGAGAGATTTCTACTTGTACTCTGATGATTGACAAAACATTAGAATCAAACATGCAGCTTCCTAGACATTATAAAATGCAACATTTGATGTGGCTATGAGAGGGCATGGCATTCACAATAGGTAAAAATCTGCAACAAAAGGCCTTAAAACTAGATATAAACAGCAAGTGGGCCAAGGATTAGTTCAAACTTAGCAACTAATATCACAATATATAGCTGTTGGCAATAGATATTTAGCATCTGCCAAATGAAGGAGACTAAAAAAAAAAAAAAAACTCTAGCTGACATGCCATTTCCTCTAAATCCACACATATACAAACCAAAGTACACATCTTAGATGAAGTTAAAATATGAAATAAAAAAAAGGTAATAAAAAAAGGAGATGCCAATGATAACATACCGAAAAGAATAAAGAGGCATTGGGGCGTAACGCTCTTAAGACAGCAGAGGAAGGCAGCGTAGGGAGGAAGGGACAGGAAAAGATCGGAGGCAGGACAGTGGAGGTTGAACATGTCCACAGCGAGGCAGTTCCACAGGAATGGCGAAAAACGGTGGTAGGATCATGAAGGTGGGTGATATTGTTCATGATGGAAAGGTGGGGGGGGGGGAAGGGTAGAGGTAAAGGAGGAGGATATCCGTCAACAAAGTGGTGGTGGGTCAGGGATGTCGTTGTGTGTTGTCGTACAGCAGAAAAACAAATTGTATGTGTATCAAATATTGATGTCATTTGGGAACCATATGGTTTCAGTAGGCAGGGAGTTTAAAATATTATAAAAACAACAAAAGTGGAGCGGTCAGTTGGCAAAAGATTCCAGTTCAAGGTATTAAAATAATAAAAGGGGGAAGGGGAATGGGGAGGGAGAGAAACAAGAAAAAAGGAAGTAAAAAAACAAGGTCAGTATACACAAAGAAAAAAATGTAGTGTTCCACTCAGCAGAACTTGCTAAAATTAAAATGCATTTCACTACAGGAACACTAAAGAAATAAAAGAAAGGAGAGAAGATTAACAATGAAATACAGGAAAGAAAGAGACTATATAATACTCATAGCTCTAAAGAAACACTAGAAATGAAATGATTTAGATGGCTTCAGACAAGAGTCAACAAATATTAAGAAACGGTTGACATGCATGTTTGTACAACAGCAAATGAGCCTCCACACTGTCAAACATACAAGATCTGAAATTAAGTACTTCGTTACTTACTAGATGCCATCTAATTGTTTAAAAATTTCCCACCAACACTTTTTGGCTCAAAAACTACAGTCATCTATCAGCTAAACAGTTCTAACCGAAATCACTTCTGGCTTGCTGAAGTCTAATGAACTAACAGCTAAAGGAATATAAAAAAAGAAAACCAACCTCAGGGTTAAGGTTGCTGACCAGCAGGACACTGTTTCCTCCAGCAGCGAGACCAGAAAAACTCAGGCGTCCTGCTGCAGCCGCTGCAGCAGCGGCCGCAGCAGCACCGGGGACACCAAGCGATGCAAGAGCCCCAGCAGGCATACCCTGCAGAGACAGACCTGTGGGAGGGACAGCAGTCACTAGACAGCTTAGATGATACGCTCAGAAACTGTGCCACTGCAATCTATAGAGATCCATTATAAAAGGCTGTGACTGACCTGCTGCCTGCTGAATAGCAAAAGCTGGTGGGAAACCATGAGCCCCAGCATATGGTGATGCAGAGATAATACCAGGAGCAGCTGAAAAGGGGGGAAAAAAACAAAACATGCAGTTTGCGATTTATAGAGGTTGAAAATGCCACTTATTCAGTGCAGCAATAAAGTAGTAGATCAAGCTTTACTCAAGGCAGCTGCAGCCATTGTCTGTGCATTGAGGGAAGGTTGACTGTCTCCTGTAGGCAAGTCGGGGCGAGTGTAGTCTCTGCTCTTATCGTTGTTGTACTTAACATTCAAGCTGGTGAGCTTAGAGAAACTGATGCGAAGGGTACAGCAGGCATTGTAGATGTTCTGCCCATCTAAAGACTGATGAATGTTAAGACAAATGATTAGAGAGTTCAGAAGGGATTTAGCTGCCCACTCATCCATTGAGATATTGATCCACTGTGGCACTTACCAGTTTTGAATGCTGAGCAGTCATTCCGTCCGAGTACTGGACCAGTGCTTGGAACTGGTTGTTTTTGGTAAAAGTTATAATCTTCAAAACGGTTCCAAACTTTGAGAAGATCTAAGTAGGGAGGGGGTTAAAAAGAATTTAGATTTTTTGAGTGCTTTAACATTTTTCTGTCAGTTCACTTTGAAGGACAGTACCTGGTGAAGAACATCAAGAGTAACTGGGTAGAAGAGATTTTCAACAATGACTCTCAGTACAGGACTTTGGCTGCCCATGCCTGCTCCATCAACAGTGCTCAAAGACATGCTTCCTGTCTGGACCGCATTCACCGCCTGCAGTGCTGCCTGTGCTCTCTATGGGAATGGAAGGGGCAGAGAACAAGTATACATTATCAGTCTTGAAAGAGCCATTTATAGTGAGTAATTGCCCTTGATTGAATGCCTAATATGAAGTCATTTGTACTCACAACTTGGTTGGGTGAGTTGTCAGTCTTTAGCTCCTTGTGATTGGAATACTGCATGTAGATGGGGTGGTTGCGGATGACAGGGGTGACAGAGGAGTAGTAGCTGACCATGGTCTGTGCCGATTCCTCAGTGTTCATCTCCAGGAAGGCCTGTGAGGAGATAACGCAATAAGAACAGGCACAATGTTGTATATCAAAGCAGGGTAATCCTATTCTGAAGGAAATGAAGGAAAACTTTTACCTGGTTCTTTCCTTTGAGCATCAGAAGGTTGGTCACTTTGCCAAAGGGAAGCCCCAAAGAAATAACTTCTGCTTCATTTATGTCATTTGGCAGTTTGCGTACATGGATGACTCGTGAAGGAATGCCTGGGCTCCTGATGTCCCCTTTGAACTTCTTGCTGTCATTACCATTTGCTGACCAAAAAAGAAAAAGGCTCAGTTTCACTTTATTCTCAAGAACGTCAAAATTAAAAAAGGTTGTGGTTTTTAATTTATTTTAGGTTATGCAACATTGATATGATGGCAAAGCTGAATTTTCAGCAGCCATTACTCTGTTCTTCAGTATTACATACTTCAGAAACTCGAATATGCTGCTTCACCGTTTCAGACCACATTTGCTGCCATTAAAATTATATTAATGTTAACATTATCTCTATGCGAAATTTTCTCTTTTTTTTTTTATTTAAATTTAAACAGTATTCTCTAACGAACAAAGTCTAAAAGAATAGCATTAGTTGGAAATCTGTTCGATGTACTTTTGACAAAAAAAAAAAAAAAAAAAAAAAAAAAAAATGTCTACCTGCTCCAGCGCTCATTATATAAGGTCCACTAGATATGCAGGAGGAAAAGAGTTCGTCAGATCCCCTCTGAAAGAGACAAGCAAAGTGGTTCATTAAGCAGGATGCATTTACAAGGTTTGCAAAATAGGACACTTAAACCTCAAAACAAAGAACACCCTGCAATACCAAGATGGAAACCCCCTGAACAAAAAATAAAGTCACGTGACTGAAGAGGAAAGAGAGAGAATATACTTCAAGAATAAAAAGCCGCATGGTGACATTCCTCACAAGACACAACATCCTTCATATATCAAAAATTGGCTCTATATCAACGAGCCGGCAGAAGCTCTGGAGCGCTGCATGACTCTACACGAGCGGTTTAATTCTATCATCACCGGACTCAATTTGACACTCAATCTATTCAATATAAAGCCCTTCTTCACCAATGAATCCCCGACTCGTCCTTCAATTAATTAATGAAACTGACTCCAGTCACAAAATTCATAAAGAAATTGACCAATATAAAAAGTGTTAAAAACTATAAAACAAACTCCAGCGTTATTCGGCCCTAAACAGAACTACCAAATGAAACAATTTAAAGACAAATTTTGAAAAAAAACAAAACATAAAATCTTGGAGAGTTGTTCATTTTTGTCTCTAAATGACTGAGAAACTGTGCTATATACACACTCGGCGAGGATAATACTGCATTCAAACTAGCAGCAAAATACATATACACCACACAAAACAGCTATATTTGCTTTATTTGACATTATTCATTGTAATTACTATGGTCAATATTAGAAATACCGTCTGCTGAGGGAGAGGGAGAGCGACAGAGAGAAAAGTAGTTTCTTTAAAACCTTTCAGGCATTTGTTTCTGGCTACTTTCTTTTAAAAGTATCATCTGACACAGAATCATAGAAAGTCATGTGACAAGGATTAGCATCCACCTAACGGATTACACAATCGTTAAGATTACGCAGTTGAAATACATTTCCAAAATGTTTACAATCTCAATTTTCTTTGCCTAATGGTTACAATCATTCCTCAACTACTCATCTATACACTGTTCTGCCTTTACCAGCAGTAAACAAAGAAAAAGAAATGCAAACAGAGGCAGCTGTGTCCTGCTATAACACTAACACTAAGTCTCTCACTCAAGGCCAAGCTGGAGCCACTTGGCTGGCCAGTGGAGCAATGAGCAAATCATTCAACATCACTCTCTTAATAAACCACTTCAAATGGCTAGTCTCCGCTGAAGTGGTCACATGCGCTGGATAAGCCAAAGCCTTTACACTCGATTACCACAATGCGTGTTCTGTTTCAGCCCAAAGGAAAGTATTGTTACCAAAGCTGAACGCCTGGTCCTCGGGCTGATCTCCTTCCCCCCCCACCACACACAGTCTACTACAAACAACCTCAAGGGCACTTCACCACACCCTGGATAAAGTTTACCTAAAACACAGCCCCTAAGGCTCAATAAGCAGCCTACAGCATAATCAGAGTCAATAATATTGTGCTGAAAGCAAAAGAAAAAAAACGAAACAGGATAAAGATTACGTGGCACGGAATTTCCTCAAAAAAAAAAAAAAAAAAAAAAAAAAAAAAAAAAAAAAAAAAAAAAAAAAAAAAAGGCACTTCATTCCTCCCGGCTAAAACCTGCAGGAGTCGGGTTTCAACATCACTTTCACAAAGTATTTATGACAGGAAAGCCTTCTCTGGTTGAACCATCCATTGTTTTCGAGTGAGCCATCCACCCAACTCCAGCATTTCCTTCCTCTATTTTTAACTGTGGGGCATTGCAGCTCAAGCACTCACTTAAGAAAAAAAACTGAGAACCATGACTCCCACACTGGTCTCTAAGAGCTCAAGACTTGCAGGTGCCAGCATGTTTACATCCATTGACAAAGTGCAAGCCTCCTGGGTGAGAGCACAGTCTGTGTTGAATAAGGGGGTCAGGGAGACAGGAATGCAACCGCAGCATTCCAGCCGCAGTAATTAGTGCTCCGACTCCAACAGGGCTGCGACTCCATCTACTACATCTCACTCCTCCTCACATGTGTGAAAGACATCAGGGAGAACCACAACAGGCGGTCTCGATGCACAAACATGCGAAAATAAGTGTGAAAAAGCGCAATATTGTAAACTAGCAACTGCTCCGAGCGAAGTCACAAGTAGCAAAATATAAGCAAGTAAATTCCCTGGGTCCCCACGTACGAACCGTCTACAGAGCAATCACAAGATTTTAAGTGTAGGCTTCTTTCACCTTTGGGTCACTTATCACAGTGACCGTTTAAACAGCAGGTGACCTTTGACTAGAATAATTACAGGCGCAGGATCAAATGCAGATGGGACAAGTATTTTCAGGCTCAGCAATTTAGAGCAGTTCCCTTTGTCTCAGCAATTTAGGAAGAGAGGAAGGAGAAACGTACAACCAATAAAACCAGATACACAACCAAAACTAGTTCGGCTACTGAAAACCTGAAACATAAAATTAGGGGGAGGAAATAAACCCAACATTTATTGATTTATGACAAAACCGAAAGAGAGAGAAAAAAAAACAAAAAACGACAAGACATACCTTTGTGCCGACGGTTATATCATGGACACTGCTACAAAAGAACAAGAGTTAAACAGAATATTAGAAAATGCATCAGTCTTGATGGCAATACAGCAAAAGACAGGCCTATGGAAAATTTTTAAGTTGTCATAAAACAGAAGCAGAGACAACGGTATCTTACATAGTGTGACGTAATTGAGTGAAATGGAATACAGAGAGGAAAAAAGTTGGGCGGACACTTTGTTCTACCCATCATCAGATGGAGGCAAATTTGAATGTGACGTGTAGTAAGGGTGGGGTTGAAGTGCAGTAAACCATTCAGTAAGTGTCATTTTATTACAAAGTTGTTGTTTTTTTATATATAATACAAAATTACTTATTTTAATAAACGGAGGTAAAAAAAATGAATAAAAATAAATGTATTTGTATGCACACATAAAATGACCAGATCACTGGAGGAAACAAAGTAACTGTGCATTGGCAACAAAATCTGTAACCCTTGCTAAAAATGAGTAATATCAGTTAAGAGTTCGACAATACAGTCACTACCAGTGTGAGTGCAGACAGAGCAGCCAGAGAGTTTGACAGTGACTTGCCAATCAATGATTTAGTCAGTGTGAACAGGGCACACAACCAATAGATAAGTGGCAATATAGATTTATAATAGGTTATATATTAGATATATGGAATATGGGCCCAGGAGGAACCACAGACAACTGTACAAAAAGAGTTACATTTTAAGGCGGTAACCTGATACACAGGGTTAACAGTAAAACAGAGCAGGCCTGTTTAGCCACTTTCTACCAATCCACAATACCACTCTGTGTTCACGCTTTTCTTGTACATATCTTCAATTCAGGTGATAAGGCAGCACAACCATATATAAATGCAAAACTTACTCTATTTCAGTGACGTAACTGGATCCCAGAGGATACAGATCAGTCTCTAAACGGCTGCAAAAAAGAAACAAAAAACAGGATTTTTGGTCATGATTTAAACGTGCACAACTTCCGCTGCATACAACAGGAGACGTTATGCTCAATGACAGGTCATAAATCACTTTAATTGTCGACTGAAGACTGTCATTCTCCCTAACACCTCCGTTTCTGTTCTAGTACAGAAATTAAGTTATGAAGGTTAGAAACCCGACAATCTCCTGCGGATGTAACGTACGCTACCCTTTATAATCAGAATAAGCATGTACATGCTTTTAGACATTTTTTTTCCATTATACTTACACGGAAATAAAACGTTATTATTCAAACCCTAAAATTAAGATAATTTCTGAACCACCAGTGACATCTTCGGCGCGTCATTACGCAAAACAGCTACTGTAATCGGACTTTCGTGCGTCTATCAAACGTAACGTTACTTAATAATCATTGAAACGTATCTAACGTGCATCGACAATACACACGAGTAAAGCAAGAATAAAGTTGAACTGGCATCGGTTTAGCAGGCTAGCAGGTAATTAGCTAGCCACCCAACAACAATGCGGAAACGGAGACACGTTGGTTGCCAAATAGTGGCTGTTCTTTCGCTTCTGCACGTTACAAGCCTCGTTTGATCCTCTCCGTTGGAGAGTGTGGTTAAAAAAATCCTCAAGTTCTTGTTCGCTAATGGTTCACGAAGCTGTTTGAACTAGACTACTTGCAACAGGTTGCTGGTCAGTTTGGTCCAACTTTTGGGCTCTTCCGGCTCGGGAGACATGAAGAGCGGCAGAAGCGAGTCCAAAATTACCATTTCCACTTCACTTTACGTCATTTAACACACTTTAAACGTCCGTAATGTTTTAAGTCACAACTACATATAAAACATCCAATGACAAAAATAGGTTTATGGGGCAACAAACTTGGATTGATGGTGTTTTCAACTTACCCGTCCATGGCACTAACAAAACTACAGGTTGTCGTAGACGGGAGGTAGACCTGCTAGTATTTCTTATATGCTTACAAAATGGCGGAGGGGGGATTGGCGTTTTCTGATTGGTCCATTGAACCTGGAGCGCCGAGTGTGGGTGGGACTTCAGATGTTCTTCGACAACGGGATTGGACAGGAAGGCTGTCAATCTGGAAAGGCGGTCGAAAAAGTTTGCGAAAACTTTTCCCGGTTTCCACCATGAGAAATGAAGCGGAGGAGTGAACTGTGCTTGAACCCCCTATCAGCAACTACAAGGACGAGGCTGCTCAGTCAGAGAGAAAAAGAGTTTTACCTGACGCTTCGCTAAGATATTTAACTAGCTTAGAGCCGTAAGGTCCATTGAAGTCAACAAAGACTTGGGTGGCATAACAAGTCACGAGTCAGCTGTTATTGCTCAAATGTAAATATGGCTCTAGAAAACCTGAAGACACAGAGCAATGTAATCTTAAGACCTTTTCAGTCAAAAGAAAAGAAGATACAGTGTGTCGTCCACATGAATGTCAGTGATTGATTTGGTTCACAACAGTCTTCAAATAAATCTTTTGTGCTTCCACAGAAAAAATAAAGCTTAGGAAGTTTATGACAGCAACCTAGTATTAGTAAATGATGACAGAATTGTCATTTTGGCCACTTTAACATTGAGATGAGTGGCAAAAGATAGCATGATTGACCTAAATTCACCAAATTGTTATTGCCTATGTACTCAGTTTAAAATCTGAGGCATTTATCTACCATCTTTGTGGCATGCTAATATAATCGGCATTGTCACTGGAATTTATGTGCCTGGGAAAAGGTTTAATGGGTGGGCCTCCCTTCTTCATGCCCAATCAGTAGGCTATATCGTAGAGGACCACAATGGGCCCCACTCATCCCAGGGCCCAGGACAATGTTCCGGTTGTTCCTCCTGACTCCAGTTCTAAATATATATAGGGTGACAGTAGTAGAGAGTAGTAGCATCACTTTAGCCTACAAACTGCTGCTTCACAAGGTAACCAAATTAGATTTTAGCCTGCAGATGGCAACCTTTACACACTACAAACGTTTTTTGAGGCTCCCACAGGTCCCTTTGAAATGTGTTTTTTGGTAGAATATCTGTCCGTTGATAGTCTGCAATCATGAACTAAATTTGATATCGATTCTGAAGTTATTACACCTGAAACAATAACAGTAATGGCTGAATAAATATATGAACTAAATGAGTTCACAGAATCTCTTTCTCTGGATAAACAATATCATCATCAAACATGCAGTGTCCTAACATTTTGTCCCTGGAGAAATCAAAATTCATTTTCCAAATGACTGCCATTTGTAAACGTGGCAGACTTGTCTGCAGGTGAGTTAAAATATAATTACCAAAGAAGTACCAATACATAACTGTAAACAAACATTTTTTGTTTATTGTCATTGTTCCTGATTTAAACACTTGGACCATAACAGGCATTGGCCATACCAATAAAGCACCTATAACTCATGACATTATTTGATAGCCACAACACATACTGTCTTACACAAAATGAAATAATTCATAAAATGTAAATATCAGAAAGACAGCAAAACTACATTCACAAAACTGTGGTCTCAGAATGTGAAACATGTTTTAGATCCCAGACTTTTTTTTTTTTTAATTAACACTAATGAATGATTCTTTTTTTGTGAATGAACTGCCTGATCATCGAATCATGGAGGTTGAACTCTTGCTTAATTGAGGGCATATCAACTAACAGCAACCCAGTTAACATCAAAAACCCTCAATTGCACAGTATTCATTTTTTTTTATGATATAAAGATATATTTTGCATACTGTAAAAGAGTTTTCAATAATATGGGCTACATGTAATATGATGCATTGCAAAGTTACTAATTAAGAAAAAAAATATTGATTACATCTATATCTAACAATGTTATCATTCATGTAAAAAAGATGTTTAAAAGGGTTTAAAATTGGTTATCTTGTAAAAACAGATATTTGCTGCGGTTATAATTGGGATCTGGGGTAATTACAGCAGTCTATTTGAACATGATTACATGTATTCTATCATAGCATGAACAGTTATAAATAATTGCATCACATTTACAAACATATTGGCCTACTATGTGGTGTAATGCAGAATGTATGATTGTGGACAAAGACGACACGCCATGTACCAGTGTTCACAGTGGTCTGAGATGATTTGGCAAAAAATAAAAACCAAAACAAAAGGCTCAAAATATATATTAAAAGCATAACATTGTAATATCAATATAGTCATTTCTTCTCAGTTATAAAGTAATATTTTAGAAACACAAATGCATACAGGAGATAAATAGCTAGTTCATATTTATCGAGATGTTCATCTTATTTTCCCTAAAACAAAACAGGGGCCACAAAAATGTTCTTTTGACCATGTAAAGTGGAATCGGTTGTGGTCCTCATTTTTCTGTTCTTCAACAAGCAAAATACTGGACTTCATAAGATTACATAATGAAAATATATGTATATATAGATATATAAATGTCAAGACAGAAATATAGAAAAATATTAATAGAAATAAAAAAAGAAATACATACTAGACAACAAAAGTTATTCATTGTTGTGTTATGGTCAGGGGGTCAGTTTTCCGTCAGAGTCTAAACTCACATGACTGTGCAGCACTTGCATGGCTGCTTTTCTTTCGAATTGCCTTCTTCTTTTGATTCCTCCTTCTTGGCTTCGTCCTTAGCTTTGTCAGGACTGGAGGTGCTGCCGTTGGGTGGAGCCTGGTCCTCTTTGGCCCCTTCATTTCCAGCTTTGCTCTCGCCGTCCTCAATGACCACAAATTCAGCTTTCACTGTCTCCTCTATGCCCAGTGTCTTCTTGGTCTCAGCTTCATCCTCTACATTCTTGTAGCCCATGAACACCATGGTGACAGGATGCTCAGCGCTGGCATTCTCAATGGCTACATCGGGGTTGGTGCACTGCAGTTTGGCCTCAATGCCCGTGATCTGTTTCTTGCTATTTTGATCTGCATTCGGGCTGGGCTGCTGTATGCCATTCTCAACTGCTGGGGAGAGCGAAAAAAGACTCGTTTAACTTGCACTGCTGTTTAAAGGAACACTCTACCTTTTTTTGAAAAAGGCTCATTCTCCAACTCCCCCAGAGTTAATAGGTTAAGTACCGTTTTGGAATCTATTCAGTCAATTTCTAGGTATGGCAATAGCATAGATCACTGAATCCAATTAGACCAGTAGCATCACGTTCAAAATTGGCCAAAGACTTTCGATATTTTTCCTATTTAAAACTTGACTCTTCTGTAGTTATCGTGTACTAAGACCAGCGAAAAATGAAAAGACTGATATGATTAGGAGCTATACTCCAATTCCGGCGTAATAGTCAATGAGGTTTGCTGCCGTACCAAGGCCACAGCAGTCGCAACGATATCACGCAGCGCCTGTGAGAAATAGTCCCCAGTATTCAAGACACGCTTCCTGTGCATAGATTCAAAAACGGTAATACTCAACTTATTAACTCTGGGGGAGTTGGAAAATTAGCCTATTTCCAAAAAAAGTGGAGTGTTTCTTTAAGCCAAATGGAATAATCTTTTAATGATTTTAAAGGAAGCAGTATTTATTAATAAGACTATAATATGAACATTCATTGAACTCTGTTAGACCTGTTGGCTCTTTCAACAATGGTCATTACAGCAAACAAACCGATAACAAGTCAATCCTTCCCGGAGAACCCATATTAAAATATACAGCATATTTCCACACTCACCCTTCACTGGACCATCAGGTGCCTTGGAGAGAAGACATGACAGAAAGTCATTTTTATAATTATCATCAGAATTGAAATCTTTACTAAATTAACAAAAAACCTGATAGCTTACATTTTCTCCTCTATTCACTGGCACTCCACTCTCAAGCTCATCAATCTCCTGTTCTAGTCTGTTAATGGAAAAGATAAGTGAACATGGGCAATGCATGCTAAAACTCTGTCTTGGACTAAGGTATCGAATGACTAATTGACTGGTCTTAACCTGAGGATGGTCTGCTCCAGTAGTTTGGTCTTGGCTTCATCCTCTTGTAGTTGTTTCTGTGCCTCGTCCTCTCCACTGGATGGCGCTCCATCCAACAGCCATCGCTCTCTCAATGCCTTTGACTGTCAAAACAAACCATAGGGCTAGGGATTTAACATCAGCTCAACAGCATGAACATCTTGCAAATACTATAGAGTTTAAAATACTAAAATATTAAAATTTTTCATTGAAATATTTATTTACATTGTAATTTATTTGCATGATCGCAAAGCTCAATTGTCAGCTTCAATGTCACATGATTCTTCAGAAATCTAATAGGGTGCTCATTTTTGTAAAATCAATTTTTGAAAATCAATCAATTTTATTGATGAATAGAAAGTTCAAAAGAACAGCAGTTGCATTATAAATGTCTTTACTGTACCTTTTGACAAGTGTAATACATTCTTGCTGAGTAATTGTGTGTATGTATATATATATATATATAGTCCCTAATTGCGTTATATTGACAAAATGAATGCTTGAAAAATGAGTTACTGTCAGTCTGATTCATTGTGCTGACGTGAACAAATCTGCACCATTAAGGTTAGTGTGGCACATGACCATTAGTTGTCCATTAGTTTTTCACTTTAGGGCATTCTCCACGGCTGCTAATGCACACTATGCACATTTCTGGATGGTGAAACATTTTGACAGGCGCCTGCTCAAACAGGGCTTCCTGCCAGAGCAGTGTTTTAGACTGGCAGGACCAGAATGAACCACTGCTGTCTGAAGAGAATTCTGACATCTGTGTCTGGCACAGGGATGGAAGATATTTCGGGTACAAGCATGGGTTGGCACTAGAGATGGCAATGCACTGCAGTTAGAAATGCAAGGCATCCTGGCACACTAGATGTCTATTATAGAGTCCTGTCACAATAGCCTAATATAAAAAAACAAAGACCGCCCAACGTTTTTCACTGAATAATCTGTTTCAATCAGTTGTCACATTATGAGACAAATGCTCACAGAGCACTAGTGATTAACGGCATAAGCTTTTTTTTATGACAAACTAATTTATCATTACAAACTGCTGCTGCCGCCAGTGCTGTTTCTATTCTAGTGCAGCAGAGACAGAAGAGACTGTTCAACCTGCAGCAGATAAAAACAAGCATCTGCTGAACATCAAACAGTGAACCCAAGACCCATGATAAGACAGAACACAAGAGAAACATCACAGAGCTCTTGATAACACCTGTTGTTTCATAAAGAGCTCAAACCTTGCACAAAAAGGAATCTGAGATGTATGTGATGACATCATTTGAGAATTAAATTAATAAATAGATTAAGTCACAAACTTCTTGAATTTTATACAGTTGCTTTCAGGTTTAATGGCTTTTTTACGGTTCTACTGTACAGACAGTGGTGTGTGAGCTCTGCAAGGTTGACATCTGAAAGATTCATTCAGACAGGCCTCTAGAGAAGAAAATGAAAAGGAAGAAAAAAAGAGTGGGATGATGAATAGAGGAAATGAAAGGTGAGATGAAAACCACAAAATAACAAAAGATTGAAGACGAAGGTCAATGGACACCTCATCTGCAAGACTAGAAAAAGAATATGAAGACAGCAGCACTGCATCCATCGTTGCATTGTAAATCTGAGCTCTGAGGAGGTCTTCTCTGTATTTATTTTATAACCACCATGCTTAAGATGCTTCTTTCTTAGTTGCTAAAAAAAGTTTAGTTCACATGAACTAAAAAAGATGGAGGCAATTACTGACATTTTTGTGCTCATTTTGAAAATGACCAAATGGAAAAACATGAGATCTTACATTTTGGCTTTTTTTTTCTATTCTTATGAAACTGGATCAGTTTTTGACGTAAGCCTTCACATAGAATTAGCAACAAGTTACTTAATCTTGTGTAATATCTTGTGACTTCCGCATTCGAAACAGTCCGGTATGACCCTCTCCTGCTCTCTTTCTCGTCCCTCAGCCCCTTCCCTCTGCTTTGGCTTTGTGACTGCAAATTCTGGCATGATGACAGATATGCTGACATCACCACACGCTCACACCCATCCACATGCACACGCAATACAATCCCAGCACAGAAGGGAGGACAAAGGATCTGAGTCTCGCTCGGTAGGAAACTAAGGCCTGCTCCATTGTTCCCTATTGAGCAAAATCCCTTATGCACAAAAAAACAATGGTAGGTATAAAACTAACAAACAAAATATCACGTTGTGACAGATAACAAAAGGAAAACAATCGCCTTGCCGGATACTTGGGAGATGAGGATAGGCACGCAGGCAAGTTATTTTTGACCACCGGTCCTCTGCAGCAGACTTGGGATCTTTAGGATTTGCATACATTTTGCAGTTGTCATATTTTGGCTTGAATTCTGAAAAGAACTGGTAATAATGTATGCAGGCACTCAAAGATCATACTCCGTAATGATCTGTTTATTTAACACTTGATTGTTTGTCTGCTGTCAAATTCATAATTCATTATTGCAAGTTTAAAATATTTATGACTATGATTAAATATACATGAGCGTTTGAGAAAAGCAAGGTTCTGATCTAAATTTATAAAGTTTAAAGCTTCTGTGTTTGTTAGTGTTGGTAAAACACTAAATTCTAATCAGGCCTAATTTGCAAAGACAACCAAAATTCGAACGGAGAGAGAGAGAAAAATTTCACTTTGGAAACCTGTTAAAAACCTTTACCATTTAATAATTGTAAAACTTCAAATACAATTCTTACTGAGGTGTACCTTGTATGAAGAATGTGGTTAAAGTAAAAATAGTAATACAAATGAATCTCATGCTTCCCCAAAAATGTAATTGATCTTTCTAAAAACTAAAATTTGTGAGATGGCCTGACTTATCATAACAGAACGTAAGGGGAGGATACAGATTTTTTTCCTTGTCCCCTCAAACAGGAAACTGCTGTTAAAACTTCCCCCGCTCCTTTCATAGAAATCTGAAGTGTGGGACGAGACCGACAGTAAATTACATAAGGACGATGCACCACAGCGCTCTGACTCTTAACCTCATGGTAAAAACCACTGCAAACACCTGCTCAGCCTTCAAACCTATTAGCTGTTATGTTGTGGAACCTTGAGATGCTGGAGCTGTCTGCGGTCATCTTCAAGTTGTCTTCTTTTGTTCTCAATCTCAGCCTCCCTCTTTCTCTTTTCCTAAAAGACAGACAAAATATTAAACTGATGCCCAACAAAATCAAATAACCAAACAATTTAAAAGTTTAGTTGTGAACACTGTTCACAATTTGATTTTGACATCGTTGACTGTCACAGGACACTATATTTAAAGTAATATATATATATATAATTAATTTTAACTTCAATTTAATTAGAAACAATTTTTTGTTTCATTTTATTTAAGTTTTAGTTTTTGTTAGGTTACGTTTGTTATATAAATCGAGCTAACCTAAATGAAAATATTCACTCAGCAACTAGCTGAAATAAAATATGTTTATATTTTACTTGAATACTGTATGAACTAATAATTAAAGCGCCTTTTCTATTTCCACAGCAACACCTGTAACCATAGTGACTAGTCACTGAAGCAAATACCAACGATGCTGAATTACATCACATCGAAACATTGTTTATAAACAAGTCCAGTCAAGGCACTAAGTCATCTCACAGATCTAACTTAAACAACAAGGGGTTTAAAATATATATTTTAACTGAATGTATAATGCAGCATTTGAGTGACAGTCAAAGTACATAAAACCTTATAATGGCATAAAGCCGTATTTGGCACTTCAGCCAGACTTTGCTTGCTCCTGTGTAAACAGGGTTTCATTAAACGGAAAAGCACAACAACTCCCAATAAAACTCTTGACCATGCACATCCTGGAAGTCTCCACTTCTCAGAAGACAGATAAATGACAGTTAAAGGCAGCATAAATCACAAAATAATGCTACGCCCCATCAATAATTAAACACACAGAAGTGCTTTAGTGCTGATGGCTGGACATACATCAGCAGGTATAGATGGTCATTGACGTACTGTAGGAGGACATCACACAGGCCTTCCGTGCATCTGATCTGTGTGTCCTAACATCTGTCTTCATGCTGATCCGGGTGTGATTGCGTTGTGTAACAAGGAATTTAGTTAGAAAAGTTCTGAAAGTGCTAATCATATATGCTAGTGCTTATTTATTTATTCTATGAGTATTGTTATAATTGATTTTTTGATTATTTATTCAATTATTCTGTCCCACTTTATTTTAAGTTCAAATTCTTGCTATTAGCAAACCAATAATGATGTCTTTTTCTTCAATAAACCCCTAATTTGCTGCATATTAATTATTACTGAGGTAGTTGTTGAGTTGAGGTATTTGATGGGATTAGAAATGTTTTTTAAGTACTAATAAACAGCCTAAATGTGTTTAACTGGCATACTAATAAGCAAAGTTAACATTGAGAAGTGGTCCCTATACTAAAGTGTTACCAATTACTCATAAATACAAGGATTGGTGAGATATTTGTATGTTTTTGAAAGTAGGTTTTTATGCATTTATTTGCAGAAGTGGAAAAAAGTGGGAAAAAAGGATTGAATTTTAATATATTTACTGAATTTCATTCATCTTTGAGGAATATGATTTAAAAAAGAACAGCACTTATTTGAAACCAAAATCTTTGGTAACATTAAAAATGTCTTTACTAAATAATGCATCATGTATCATGCTGATTAAATGAATTAATTTCTTCATTATTTGATTAGTTGTGGCAAGCTTAATATAACTAAATTAAAATGAAAAGTGTAATTAAAAATGTAGTTATTTACTCACAGAAATGGCCTGAAGTCTCTCTTGCTGTGACAAAGCTTCCGACATCCTGCAAAAAATAATCAAATGGTTTTAATGATTTAAAGGAGTAATTGAGTAATAATCACTTTTCATTTACCTAAGCATAACATTCAGTAAAGCATTTTTGTTTCATAATGCATGGCAAGATCCCTGCCTCATCTTTAGACACACATTATACACTACCTTGTAGTACATTCCTATACCCGCAAATTTAAACTAACATCTTGTACACTTCCACAATGCATTATAGATGGACCACATGCTTCGCTCTTCTAAAATATAAGCCCTGCCGGTCAAGAGTTTTGCACTTCTCTCCTTTGAAGGAAAACAGGTCGATGAGAATCAATAAAAGAAGTGGGCAGCTCTTTTTCTCAGAAATCAAACTCCAGATATGAACCGATATATATATCGCAAATCTTTTTTGCTGCAGCGGAAAACACCAGTCCAACAGCTATGAAGGGAGAAGTTATGAATGGCATGCAAATTTCAAGACTGTTAACAGTCCTTTGCATTCCAGCCTAAATTGATTCCAGAGCTCCAACACAAAGCCCAATCCCAGGGAAGACCAACATTGCTGGCTCCAATAGTTCTGCATGACTTGGATATGGGTATGAATACTTTTAAAAAGAAACCAAAACTCCTCTTTGCAGTCAGGACAGGGTTAATATTGATGCAAGCTGTCCAAACATTTGTGGTTCGTGTTTGTTGGCTACATTGATAAGCATTCTGTGAGAAGAAGGCAAATCATACAATGCATGGATTGAGGAAACTCACAAAAAAATATCAAAGGAAAAGGGACACATGGATTAAAAAAGAGGTCAACCATGGAATAGGAATGGGGCATTGGAAAGCTATGTTGAACCTGGCACAATGACGTCTTTTGTCAAAGCCTGTTTTACTGCAGGCTTCTGCGCTGGTCCTCAGTAAAAGAACTTCTCTCCTGAAAATGGCTGCAGGGGAGAGTCATCCAGCTGACTGGTGATCTCAGTGGCCCACCCGAGCACAGCTAGTCACATGTTCACTCCCTCACAGGGAATGTTTGTCGATATGTTATCTCTCTCTGATTTCAGACATAAAGATTCATTCACAATGGAACTGATCATGCAAGATGAAATCTAAGCAGTAGCTCAAGTGATTTGCTTCTCTACGCTCAGACCAAAGAATTAACTGTTGACCGATGAACTGTTGAACTCAAGCTCACCGCAGACCCTCTCCTCGGGTGCAAAAACACTCAATGTTGCATTAACACCTGCATTTTAAACCTCTAGTGTAGATAGTCACAAATGCAGCACTTGAGATCACGCAGAGGATGATTCATGAAGCAAGCCCACTCATGAAAAGTGGAGCAACATGGACGGTAGCAAAAGCGATAAACAATGATTCAGGCATAACAGTTAACAAAACACACATAACCATTTGCTCAAGGTCTAACAGGGTCACCAAGCTGGTTGACCAATGAAATTCCCTGATTTTTCCTATATATCAGTTCTCTGTGTGGAACACTAGCTGTTGTCAAAAAACTACCTTACTAACTATTAATAAGAGTTGAATAAAGAATGTATTGAGGGAAATGTCGTAGTTCATGGTTAGCAAGTGTTACCTATTCTAAAGGGTTACCAACAATGTTAATGTATTTGGTCTTGGCAATCGATCTGCTACACTTCTGCTGTTGGTTATTTCTGTTGTTGCAGATTATTGCAGCTGGAAAGCAAATACAGGAACTTGCTGCAGCCAGTACATATAGTGAGTATTTAAGACATAATGCTGTTGCACACAAAGTATTCATAATAACCCATAGCACAGGTGGAGCTGGGGAAGGTGGAGGCTTTCAAAGGTCAGAAATCAGATGTGTTTTTTCCATAGTTTTAAGAATGCCGCTAATATATAAAATACACATTGTTATTACTAAAGGTTTAGTTCACCCAAAAATGCTTCCAATATCCATTACATATGAAATATGGATATTTATCATACAAAAAGCATGGATTCACTACAGGGGGCCTTTATTCACCCCCCTGGAGCTGTGTGAAAGGGTGTTTTATTACGAATATGCGCACATTATTTCACAGATGTGTAAAGGCTACCACCCCTTTCTATTAAAAGGCTTGGAGGAGTCTGGACAATTTTCATTATATCTCCGATTGGATACATCTGAAAGAAGCAGAAATACACTTAGGATGGTTCAAAGGTGAGTAAAAGACAGGATTGTTTTCATTTTTGGGTGAACTATCTCTTTAATAAAAAATAGAATAATCCTCTTCCTTTCAATAGCATGTATCGAAGTGTACCAGTTGTTGGGTTTGTTCAACTAATCTGCAATACATTTCACTAGTTTTAAAACTCTAAAGCAAATGAGTACAACACTGTATCAGTGGTTTAGGATTGGAGGAGAAACTCTTTGAAAAGTTTCAACACCATGCAGCCATTTCCTTTCGCCACATCTCATTGACAGCATTGGAAAAGCACTTGGGAGTCCAGGAAAAACACAACACTGGCCAGCTTTATCCAATCTGTGAAGTCTCCAGTGTGGGTGCACTTATCTTACAGCTTGTTTCCCCTCTCTAGTTCACTGCTGGGCAACACACTGAAGCCATGCTGTGACCTTTTCACTGGTTCACTCTCTGGCCAACAAAAGTGTTTAAAATGCCAAAAGTGACAAAGAGCAGCCAATAGATAATCATGGCTAGATTTCTATAGAGAAAATCAAATGCATGAAAAAACATGCCACAACATCAACCAAAGGCTTCTTTTTGTGTATATGAAATAAACTTGGGGGTGACAAAAATATCTGGTCCTATTTTTATGCATTGGGTTCCAATTACAAATTACAATGACAGTTAAAACAAAGCAGACCCATCTTCTTGGTGATGTAAACCTCTCCTAAGAGTCCTCTCCTGGTAGATTTGAATAGCTTGTACGATATATAACTCAATTTTAGGGACCCGCTACATTAAGCAAATCATGCCGCCTGAAGGGATTCTTGTTACTGCAAACTGCAGATGTTCAATCAGTTAATTTGTAGATAAACTGTACAGCACTTTAACAAAACAATCCAGGCTTAGAAGCTTTTTGGTGGTGGATACGAAACAAATTAAGGGACATTTGACACTTACAAAATATGCATGTTCGAGAAATCAAACCGTACTAAGAGCTAAAAAGGCCACCCAAACTAACTCGGGAACATGAACAGAGTTACATACTAAGTGCTGTTTGATTGCAAGGAATGTGGGAGGGAGACTTGAGAAACTTCAACATTGGGATTTTGAGAAGGTCCAGCTTGACTGGTAAAGGACTGTACCAATAGTTTTATTCACTCCCTTTTTTCGGAGACATGCAATGAGCCAGGTCTCAACCAACCATGGCGAGAAGAAAAGGAAAGGAGGATAGAACATCCAAAGTTGTTAGACCATGAGTGCATACATATACATTTTAAACATATAGAATGTAGGTCACCTTTTTAGCTGGTAACACTTCAATAGTTTCTCTTGCTGGCACCCTCTGGTTTGTAGAGATAGAATGAGATGACTCTTACAATTCATAAGTGGATTTTCCACCCTAAGCAAAATGCAGTCCATAACCACTATCCAAAATATTTAAATGGACATTAGCTGTGCTGAAAAGTCTGGTATTGCGCTCATTAAGTGTGCACTCGCGTTGTAGCAGTCATTAAGATATTTTCATGAGGGCTGGAGTGAGCAGGAAGGGCTTAAGTAAATGAGGAGAGTCTGTTATGGGCTATTATCTGCAACAGAGTTCTGATAGAGAATGGAAGAGATATAGGTGAAAGGGTAAAACATCAGTGACTGCCCAGAGCTGTTCAGTTTTAACTGTGTCAAATCACGGTGGCTGTCAGCAGTCTTTGCTTCTGGATGGCAACACCCATGAAGTGACAGACCTCATGTGACCACATGACTACTAGTGTCATATTTAAACAATGGTGTAGTAGGACATATGAATGCACTGCACTCATGTCACAGATTATATTTTAATAGTGAATTTTCACAATTAATATTAATTTTTAAACATCTAAATGAATTAGAGATTTTCCAAACATTATACATGCTTCTCAGCAAGGAATGTCAACTGGGGACCCTGGCAGATAAGGGATGCTGTGTTGGAAAAATGGCGTAGATATTTTTTGGGCCCTTATTGGAAGCTGGCTGATTGAAGCATTTAAAACTATTAATGTTGGTGTAATGTTTCGATATCTATTAGCATACTAATACTAAAATACAGCAGCTTGCCAGTTTCACAGTTATTAAAGATTACACACAATACAGCTTGTAGTGTTCCAAATATATAATGACAGCTATGATGCAAAACACCTGTTTATCATATCACTGCATAGCATGGATTATTGTTAATGCATAGCAGCATTGTGTTATGTCAGTAATGACAGTTATATATAAGGGAAGCATGGCACTTAAAAAAATTTATCAATGAATATAACATTATTTAATGAACATCTGTGCAATGAAATAGAAAAAGCTATAAAAAATGTTCTTTCATATTGCGACATATATCCAAGTATAATGCATTAGGGCTGGACTTAAACTTGGTAGTAAGTCTGTCATTTCAATTGGAAGGTCAAAAATAAAACATGCATTAACAAATTGTTCACAACTAGATACGTAACAAATAAAAAACAAAGCAAGTGGCTTTTCATTTTATGCCAATCTTATATAGTGTAGGGGTCCTTTATCAACACCTTATACCGTTTTGCTTAAAGAAAAATGTCTTCAAATATTATTAACCACAGGCCTTCTTTTAATTATAAATTAAGCTACTTTAAACACCCATAAGAAATACCCAATTCTAATCTAATCTAAGTTAACTTAAATTAAGAAATCCTTCCACAGAGCTTTTGTGGTTCTTTTTTATGAACTATGAGCATACTCTATAGGCTACAACATTGACACAATTAATTAAAATAATGCAGTATACCTTCTAGAGCACCACAAATCCCAGGATCACCATAATGATTTTTTTTTCTTTAGGAACCTGCTTTTGTGGGTCCAATGACCTAGTGCCTCAAATGTTTATGGGAGCGTAAACTTGACTGACAAAGCTTTGGCCCTGGATGTGTACCAGGGCTGACATCACCGTCCAATTCCCTCTTCAAGAGCCTCTTGTTTCCACACAAAACGATACATTTTACAGCTTTTACAAATAAACTATTTTACGTAACGGTATAATACAAAACGCTTCACGGCTCCCATCTAGCCCTTGGCGAAAATTAACCATTTCCATCTGGGGAATGAACGCACCATGGACGCGGTGGGTGTGGAGAGGATTTGACACAGAAAAACCTGCATCAGAAGCCTGTCAGACGTGAAGCGCGCTTGATTCCACGCGCGGGGAAATTTGGTCAGATTCGAACTGTTAAATGGCCAAAATCCAAATGAGTACGAAAACAGTTTACATCATATGCTGCTGCATACAGGTCTACACGGCCATATTGGATCATCCCACCCAGTTTCATCAGTATAATACTAGATGTGGTTCTTCCACACCCGAGCACGTACTGCTGTAACACGGGGATGCGCTGCAAAGCGCACAAGCGTGTTATTGGGCCACAGAAGAGACTTCAATTTATGTAAACATACGATAAAAGACATAACCTTTGCATAGCTTATTAAAACATCTGTACTCTCTGCGAAAATGTAAATGTAACATATCTCGCATTGCTACACTGCAATCCTGTTATTCCGCGGTTGTTGCAATGTAACGTTATTCAAGACATTGAGATGATTTAAAGCGCCATTGCATTGCCAAGCGTTCAGCATAACAACAATACAGAGACGTCAAGAAACGAAAGACAGTAACACCCGAAGGAAAATTAAAATTGGTCTGAAACGAATACTTACTCAGTGGTCAGACCGTTCCCTTTCGACAGCGAATATTTCTCTCGCGTCCGCTCAGAAAAAAACAAACCCTCGCTCGGAGGCGTACACGATACAGGCGATCAATATGACTGGGTTGCTACTATCTACTGATGGGCATTAATTCGGTTATTTTCTCGGGTTGCAAACACGGCTCTTGGCGGGGACGTGTGCTCTGTATTTTCCGGGGAGCGGCGCTCAACCCGACGGTCAGTGCGTTCTGGCGTCCCTTTGCAGCAGCAGAGCTCTCACATGGCTTCAGGATGGAGCGCGCGACTGTTGACTTCTCAGCAGCCAAGCCTTTGTTTCCCGCGCGACAGTGATTCCGCGAGCGTGTTTAGGGCAATGTCTGGCATCTCCTCCTCCGAGTGAGACTGAGACTGAGAGGAGATGCTTGGATACGCCTCCCTCCGGACACTCGAGGGGCTGTATACACGATGTAAACAAAAACCAAAAGCATACGACAGAATCACTGCAGTTTTATAAATAGCTTTATTGTAGCATTACGTGATTCTTTTGCAGATTATTATTTATGTTTACATGTTACCATATTTAGCTGTTCTTTAACATATTCCGATGAACTCCTTGTAGGCCTACTCAAATTATCTTTTTACAGTTTGTCTTTGTTAATATTGCTCAAATTGGAAATTAAAGTTTGCTGTTCAGTATTTCATAGTATTTTATAAAAAACGAATTATTTAAACTGTGGACAGTTGTATTTTTTTTTATCAGTTAGTTTACTGTAACAAAGATGAATGAACGTATCATATGTAGGCTATTTAACAGTTTAGACCAAGTTAAATTAAAAAGTAATTAAAAAAGTAGCCTACACCATACCCTATACTGACTGAGCAAAGTGTTAGGAATATTATGGGTCATTTACAATTTAAAGTGAACATATCACAAGGAATCAATGACACTCCAGATTGTACTGTTAGTCCTAACACCAGAAGAGATCATGATAAGGGGAAAAAAGCTGAACAAACCTCGCAGTGTTCCTGGCTGCAAATAGTTCTTGCTGGTCTCTGTATATCCTTCTGATGAATCCAACGAAGGAACAAACAAGAAAAAAAATCCCAAACCATTTCCGATCAACATTAGCTGTTTCAGCACAAGCTATTTTAAAACTAAAACAATCCTGCAATATGCAAGTAAAGTTCATTCAATTGTACTTGTACATGTGTGGAGGGTCAGGGTTAGCCCCTGCTGGTATTTGCTGAAACTACACGGTGGCAAAAAACATTTTCCACCACTGACACCCACTCAAAAGCTTGTGTTACAAGTATATAAGTACATTTCAATGTGCTAACTAAGCCACTGTCACAGAGATGAACTGAGCTTTGTTTGGATTTTAGCTGGATGGGACTGATTTATGTTGCTGGTGGTTCCATCCTCTTTTGTCCCGTCCGGGGAGCAGTCGTGGCCTAATGGATAGGGTGTTGGACTTTTAACCCAAAGGTCTTGGATTCGAGTCCCAGGTCCGGCAGGGATTGTGGGTGTTTGGAGCGAATTCCTTGAGCAAGGCACCGTTCCCCTAATCTGCTCCCTGGGCGCTGTAGCAATGGCTGCCCACTGCTCCAGGTGTGTGTGTGTGTGGTTGATCACTTCTCACTGCTGTGAGTGTGCACGTTGGATGGGTTAAATGCAGAGCACAAATTCCAAGTTTGGGTCACCATACCTGGCCACAACTCACTTTTTACTTCAATGCTGTTGTTGTCTTTAAATGTATTACTTGACATTGCAAATGAACATTTTCAATTATAAACCTGTCAATTTTAAACAAAATGCAAAGGCAAATTCTGTTAATGGGACATTTTGTGTTTTACAACTCAATGTGAGATCCACCCATCAGAGAGCTTCCCTATCAATTTTTGTTTGGTTCAAATTAAGTAAAAATAAAGTGGTTAAAATAAAGTTGCTCGGCTAGTCACTGACATATGGTGGGAGTGCAGCTTTACAGTTTCTTCCATTTTTATCCAAGTATCCAGTCAGTGCCAGTGGACATGTGTGTGAATACACTGAATGTAGATGGGTTCTGGTGTGAGCCACTTCCAGGTATTTTGGCTGTGCAAAAATAGTCTGTTATCATGCTTGATGTTCCAAACTGGTATTTGTTATCATATTTTTTATTCCTTTTTTTGTAAAGGTTTTAAGCACAAATAGTTTTAGCATTTCCTGGACTTTCTTCTATCTTATTTATTGACCAGTAGCAGCCAACGAAACGTAATTCTTGCACATTCATGGGAAATAGCTTACTTCCTTGTTAAAATATATAATATGGATATGAGTGACACAGCTGTTTAATGTTTCTTATCAAGTGTTCACCGAATTACAGAATTACACTTTAAATCTCAGGCTATCATTGATGCACCCTGAATAGTGACAAAAACTTTTCAAAGTTTTATCAAACTTTAAAAAGAACTTGGTAACGCCACACATGCAAAAAAAAAAGTCAACCACTTTTTACATTTTTTCTGTTGAAGCATCATGGAAGTCAAGGTGTGATTAGTTTTAATGTAAAATTATGGGTTAAATATACACTTCCTTAGAAACATGACAGCAGAGATGGGGGACTCATATCCACCTTATATTTCAACAAGGAAGTAAGCTATTTTCTGTGAATGTGCAAGACTTCTGATTTATGAATCATGATTTTGCATTCGGAGTGGATAGATAAAATGAGTGTTGATGAAGTGTTGTCATTTACATCCAACCAGTCTCACAGCAGTTTGCATATATCATATATAATTATAAATATATATAATAAAACATTTGAGCCACCAATGACCAGTGTTGGGGAAAGTTACTTTTAAAAGTAATGCATTACAATATTGCGTTATTCCCTAAAAAAACGAATTACGTTACTTTTATGGAAAGTAATGCGTTACGTTACTTTTGCATTGCTTTTTAAATATGGGCAGAGCTTGAGTGTTTGTTTTTAATATAAGAAGTTCTATTTATAGCAAATGTACAGGATACAAAAAGTGTCACGAATAAACCTCAGGTTGAAGAAAAAGAAAATTCACACCTGTAAAGCAGAATACAGAAGAAACTTCAATACTCTACAGCAATTAAAGAAAACTATGAAGCACAGTAATTTTTGCTTGTAAGTCTGGTTGAACTGGATCATCAAAGGTCAGCAGCAAAGACATTGATTAACAAAATGAGATTAGATACATTGTGTAATTTAATTATTGCAGGTTTGCCTTATATTTTGAGTTGATTTTAATTCATTTTGATGAATACTAAATCTATTTTTTGAGAGTGAGATGAATTAATGCA
>JAUMHQ010000046.1:4080945-4104615 GCA_032361165.1 Enteromius paludinosus | reverse complement strand
GTCCATGTACTGAACTGTTATTATTCAACCATGCCAAGCTAAATTCAGTTTTCCATTCTATGGCACCTTTAAGTTATTTGAGACATGCATACTTTCATAGGGAAAGACATTCAATTCCTTGTCTACTTTACTTGAATCAGTTACCTCTGTTTTATTTTTTTTCCGCTTTAACTGATGTATATGCTTTTCTTGGGTTCCGCCAATTAGATTCTACAGGATAAAACTAATACCAATTAGAATTACCTAAAATACTCCAAATGTAGTTACAGCAGCATGACTGTCTCTCTTAACCGTCCAGAGAGAATGACTTCATTAACAGTTGGAATCCCACATTGAGTTCAACGAGGCATAGCTAACAAAAGAAGACTAATGAGCATCTCAGGCTTTACAGCTGGGAGACGCCAAGCTGGCGGTGGCCTATATACTGTACACTTATTAGGAAATCAGCAGAGGTCAATCAGCAGTTGACAGTCTTTTACTCTACTTAATGCTGATGCTGGATCCTTCTAATAACAGTGCTACCTCAGTGATCACAGTGGAACTTTTTTTCAAATTACAAGTATTTTGCGGCAGATCATCAAAGTTCCCAGAGCAAAGCAAAGAGAAATGCTTACCGAGATATAGACGGCTGCGAAGCCAGACAGAGTGGCGTGCTGGGAGGGGAAGGTTTTCCTGATAACACAGAGACATACAAAAAAGAGAAAAAGTGACACATCACATGAATTATCACAGAGCGCAGCCAAGAGTTTTAGCATGTGAGGAAGAAATGTAAATGAGCCAAGGAAGAGATGCAGGAGGAAAGTGCTATGCTTCAGCGAGCAAAACACTGTTATCTGTTCCATAGTTTCCTTGTCCTATGTGCTGCTTGACAAGGATTTGAGAAAAAAAGTATAAAATCCATTTGTAATCCTTTTGCAGGGAAATGCTGCAATGGGATAGAAACAAAAAAACAAAACAAAGAATATCTATTTTGGCATCCTGTTTAGTCCACACATTGGGTACTGTATGCAACACTACAGGGGCAAAAAACTGCATACAAATAAACAATACTTTGTAGTTTTTACAGGTATATGCAAATATAATATGCAAATCAGGTAACACACAACAACAAAATGAATTTACCCTGGCATATGCGAGAAGGCATGGTGTTTGTGTGTATTCACCTTGCTGACAGGATGGCATACTGGTCCCGGCCTGAGCAGATGTCCTGGGTTATGTAGGGGTTTTTATCGCAGGCCACACCCGGCAGTGTGTAGTTGGGTTTGCAGACAGTTAGGAAGAAGGGAGCATGATAGCCAGTAGCCAGCTGGATAACGTCAGTAACCAATGCAGTGGCGCACAGCCCAAACACATGAACACCTGTGTGGGGACGAGAAACTGTCAGTGTGAAACAGAGCCAGACTTGTTTTTGTTTGTCTGTGTGAGTCTTACGTAGCCAAAACTCGACCCTGTGCTTCTACCGAAATAGAAAAACCTGTAAAAATGTCTGAATGCTGTCGGTGTATGAATAATGAATGTCAGAAGAGGTCCCAACTCCTGAGTATTAAAACTAAGAATACGAAATCTAGTGGACCGTCAAATTGTTCTCCTTAAGTATCATCTAAAGCTTTTCACTAGTTGCTTATTAGCATTTATTCTACATGACCTTATTCTACATCCCCAATGCTACCCAATACCAAAATGTAACAGTTATCTTACTATTAACACAGTAAATTGTTAATTTTAAGGCAAGATTAGTAGTTAATGGTTTCTTAATAACAAGAATTGGAATTTTAAATAAAGTGTGACCAATTTGACTGTAAAAAACTGTAATAATAAACTTATTAACGTATAATTACATTATTACACTACCAGTCAAATGTTTGGGATCAGTAAAAAAAAAACTTAATTAAAGAAATAGACACTGTATGGACATTTCTATTTTGAATAAACACTGATCTTTTAAACTTTCTATTCATCAACAAATCCTGAAAAAGTATGTCGCATAGTTTCCCCAAAAAATATTAAGCAGCATAACTTAACATTGCTTTTAACAAGTTTTCAACATTGATAATAATATAAGAAACATTTCTTTAGCCAAAATCAGCAGAATGATCATGACTGGCACAATGACTGCTGAAAATGAAATGAAAATAGCTGAAAATAGTCATTTTATTTTTAATTTGACATAAAATGTAGTTTTACTATAATTTGAATCAAATAAATACAGCTTTGGTGAGCAACAGAAACATTAAAACATGCGTCTGACTCCAAATATGATTCAATTCTAAAGTTTTCCATTCCTACACTGAGCTATCGTTTAACATACCCACAAAGCGCACTGTTCTGCGTAAGAAGGAGTTGAAGTTGCATCCTCCTGCATTTATACTCCCTTCTGTGCCGGAGCGAATCTTCAGCTTGGACTGCATGCAGTACATCAAGGCTTCACCCAGCATGATCTAAGCCAAAAAACGCACAGAAGAATGAGAGCTGCCTGAAGCATCATCACAGAAATCCAATCTGTCAAGTGTTTAATTATGCTTTATACAAGATGCTAAAACTCGGTCCTTGACCATGCAATTCACTGGCCATGCTGTTACTTTCCACATTGCATCAGTGAATAGAGTAAAGGGATTTGGAGTAATATACAGAGTAGCAACAGTGAGATAAATAGGTTAGGCCGTTTATGAATAGAGTATGAACACTCACAGACGCTGCAGGGCCAGCAAAGGCCAGGCTGAGCAGCATGAGCAGAGGGATGAGCTCGTCTCCCGTTTCCACATAGGGCATGCTCAGTGTGCGGTCATGGCAACGGAACCCAACTTTGGCTGGCTGTAATACGTCTGTCAGCTCCAAGAAGTAAAGAGAAATCATGGAGGATGCCACTATTGGCAGCTAAAAAGGGACAAAATAGAGGAAGAATAGTTGGGTTATGGGAAAGGTGGCACAGGACCAGATTATGCAGGGAGGAATCAGTCAACATTTACTGCATGAATACCTTCGTGAATTATTCATGCAAGCATTATTAGGCATACAGTGGACCCCAAAAATAAGTTTGAACACTTAAGCGGAGTTTAAAAATGCATGAATGTCTTGGACTGAAATAACAAAATATAGCATTTGTTTAATCCATCTATCTATCTATCTATCTATCTATCTATCTATCTATCTATCTATCTATCTATCTATCTATCTATCTATCTATCATTGCAATAACACTTGTAGTAACTAGTTAGATTAACTGATATGTGACTTTATTTATTTGTTTTTAATCCAACTGAATTACATTCAGAAAAGTATGATTATATTCAGGCATTTCTAGTGTGACCTAAGTGTATAAATATCTACATAAACTTAAAAAAATGGGTCTAGTTGTAAATTGTGTCACTTTACATTGACGTTTCACGTTTCAACAATTTTTCTTAATGTTTCCATCAATATTATCTTATTGAATAGGAATAAAGCAGTTTAAGCCCAAATAATCCTTTGCTGAAGTCCTGTTAAAACCTCTTACCCCTGGTTATAACATGTACTTGACATCACCTTCATAGGATAAAAAGCATTCCCGTATCCCGCTTATGATTCATTATTTTTTAAATAAATGGCATCTGGTGTTAAATATCAGTTCTGTGACATTTGCAAGGTCAGTTATCACACAGCTAAAAATCACATTTCATTTTACAGGCTCATATGTTTCATGATGTCATTGTATAATAACTCAAAGCGACATGTAAATGGCATTCTATGCAGATGAAGCAGAGGTGCGTGATGCTATTCTTGTAGATATAGATTGTAAAAGCATCACCAAAAAAACTGAAACATGTTGACAGAATACCTCTACAAAGTAGAAACACGGCAGCAGGGTCATGCTGTCTTTGGGAGGCTTCTTCTTGGGTTTGTCTTTTGGAGACATCATTTTGGCATTTGGCCGAGTAAAATCTGAAATAGGGAACAGAATAAGATCAAAAACAGGGTATTTACTGGACATACATTATACACATTAATCACCTAAACATCTTTTTTTGACTCACTGTTTTTAAAATTATCCTGTGTTTTACTTGTCTTTGAAGTGTATGTGACTTTTTTCTTTCAGGCAAAAATTTATCAAAGTTGTCCTGGCCCCTCCAAGCTTTTCAAACGGGGGTTTGCTCTTCATAGTTCAGAAAAGGTGAAATAAAACGTGTGCATCTGTAATAAAACATCCCTCACATGGCTCCAGGGGGTGAATAAAGTTCTCCTCTTGGCTTATATCGAAATCCTTCTTTACAAATCTTCTAATTCGGGACCGCCATTTTATCACTGCTCATGCAAATCACATGTATTACGTCATCCGACAGAACATTTTCCGCCTAACATCATCAGCAGAAGTGAGAAAAAAAAGTGAGAGAAAATATGAATATTTATCTTACAAAACTGCATGGGTTCGCTACAGGAGGTCTTTATTCACCCCCTGAAGCCGTGTGAGGGATGTTTTATTACAAATGTGCTCTTTTTATTTTTTATCTGTAAACAAGAAAGGCTTGAGGGGCCAGGACCATTTTACAGTAAAATAACTCCAATTGCATTCATCTGAAAGAAAAAAGTCATATACACCTAGGACGCTTCGTAGGTAAAGCACAGCCAAATCATTTTCATTTTTGGAAGAACTAACCCTTTAAGCAACGCTATCCTGACTAAGATCTGTTGCCTATGCTTGTGGTGTATAATATCCTGCATCTTTTATTTGGCTCAACCTCAAATGGTCTTGGAATATCTAAGTGCTCGAATCAGCCTAGTAAATGGATAACTTGGCGTGTTTATAATTTGTCTTGCTAAGCATGCAAATATTCTGTGCTTCTGATGCAGATGGTTGGACACAAAGGCAGATGCATGGGAGTGTAAAATGAATACATCCATTAAAGCATCATTAGGGTTAAAGTTAGATGTTTTTATTTCTGTCTCATCACTGTGTACTTTACAAACAAACATTATGTATTCCTTTTATTTATTGGCATTAAAATGAAAAACTACTTTTTGTTTCATGACACCTTCAGGAAAGGGGTTCCAAAGAGCTTCATGACACATAATGGCAAGAGATGAATGGTTTTGGATGATATTACAGCATTGTGGTGGTATCTGATGAGGTAGACTGCATATCAGGATTCAATACTGCTGCATAGGATCAGATTAAAACCAGTGCTGTGACTATTAGCACTGTAAATGTTCAGTTCTGCATATGCACACATAACGATTAGCGACCAAGCTTCTCTTACTGGAGTTACCTTGTGGAATTCAGTATTGACTTAGCATGCAATAGCCTGAATAGCCTCATCTCTCTCCAGGCAGACAGCTAATGAAAGTTGGGTGACACATGGTGGCCATATCAGCTTCCACGCCTCACACTGCACAAACAAAGAAGGCTCTTTTCAGGGGAGAGGGGACTATTTATCCTGCGCAACTTTGTTTGTCTCTGAAGAGAGAGGGGGATAAGGAGAGGGCCGGGAATGAACAGACTCAAGTCTGTGCTGTCAAGGAGTCTATTGGCTGGCAAATAAAAGGAGCTTTGCAATAAAGCAGCAATCAGGTCAGTCTGTGAGTCTCTTCAGCAATATGTCAGAGCTGGTGGGAAGCTGGTTTTGAATAAATACCTGCTAAATGTAAAGGAAATGAAATGAGAACGTTTGAAAACAACTTGAAAGAAAGTCTGCAGTGAAGTGAAGGAAGAGAATTAGAGATATATTTGTGGGTTGTGTAATGTAAGCAAAATTTTCTTTCTTTTGTGTGCTATTTATACACACTTTCATTAAATCAAGCAGTTACATAATATATGTGTATGGTGTAGATTTATCATGTACTGTATATAAACACACACATACACAAATGCATGTATTAAGATAAATTGTATATTTATATATTAAATACATTTATATATATATATATATATAAACATGCATGTGTGTGTAGTTACATATATATATATATATATATAATAGTACATACACATATATTATATTATATGCACAAAAAAACTTTTATTTTGGATGTGATTAAGGGTTTAACGGCACTATTTAGAATGATCATTTCATTTTTTTTGGGGCGCAAACAACATCGTGTCACACATAAAATTATGTCCTTAAAAGGTTGATATTTTTTTCTTGCTCGAAATTGAAATGAGGTATGTAGGCCTCGATTTAAAATTATGTGTGTGTTTGTTTTATTTATTTTTTACTTCAATAATCCTGCAAGCGTTTTAAACAAAAAAAAACAACATTTTTTATAATTAAAAACAGTTCTTATAATTAATTTGCCAAAAACTACTCTGAAAATGATTCCAATAATCCACTCTGTCATTTTCGCTATGGACTCTTAGAACTGATCCGTACTTGCTGAGGGTCATCTGTACTAGATTATCCACCAAATAAGACTTTATATTTATCCTCTTTGATGTGATGGTGCTATGGACCTTCATGTTTGGTCGTCGAGCTACATACTGTTGCTATGGTTACTTGTTGGGTGAACGAAACTTCTGTTCCTAAGCTTCTATTATAAGTGCACTCTTTAACTTTGACTTAGTTTTTTATCTGACTTTGGTAACAGAACCTTTACAAATTCTAATGCAATATGGGTTTTACTTTATTTTACAGTGCATGTACTTACAAAGTACTTTCAGTGTACTTATCCAAGAAAGTACTGCTAATATAAGATAACTACATGATGAAGGGTTAGGTGCAGGGTTAGTCCCTAGTTATTACTACAAGTTATTGTAGTAATAAGTTATTGTATAGTTATAGTTATTGTATAGTTATAGGCATCGCAATTACTACAATAAGTATGTGCATGAGGAACGGAACTGTAAAATAAAGTGCTAAGGTGCTTATATAGTGTAAAAATAATATGCACATTTATTAATGAAAATAATAGATCTTTTTTATGGACCCCCATCTATTTTTGGTTTGGCTCTCTGTGGGGGAGGGTCAAGTCAGAGGGGGTCAAGTCCCCCCCACCACACACACTCACACAATTCCCACCCTTGAATTGCTGATCTACTGTAGCAGCTGCGCCGCTGTCCACTACATGGTACTGAACTGCTGTGTCTGAGCAGTGCTGGGACACATGGCTACAACCGAGATACAAGTACATAGCAGGAGGATGAAGAGGGTCATCTGTGCTGTATAGAGCACACGCGATTTCAGGGGACTGTTTTAATCTTTGTTTTCTTTAACCCATAAAGCATATATTATATGAAATATAATAGTAGAATACATGCATTTTCTCTGATTTCTTATTTCTATTGCAGATTTGGCATTTCAAAATGTCCTCGTGGTCAGTTACCATCTCACATACACCTCTCTCCTGAAATGGTGTCATGAATAATTCTGGGATGTCGTACAGAAACACCCAGCCTAATGCTAAAAATGAACTTTTTTATAATTAATGTGCATTTCAGAAAATAGACACACAAACCCGGCGCGTAATCTTGATTCTGCACGCCAGGTTTCAGCGTGTCTGCTTTTTCAGGGCTCACGGGAACAGGCTCGGTCACCATCAGACAGACACCGCTATCTCACCTCTTTCTCGTTGATGTTGGAAATTCATCGACTCCCTCCGACCCCTTCGCCGTCGCTTGGTTCGTCTGTGGTGCTCCAGCTTTCTTCAGTGCGACTTAATCCATTTCACGCTTGTACGAAATATCTTTGTGTTCACTTCCCCCCTGTCCGCTGAAGGTAAGTGCACGGATAAAAGTATGAATGGAGCTGGGCACTCCACTTATATTTCCTCAACCTAGCAAAGTCCCAGAAGTAGATGCGAGTGATTTCCTCGCGATCGGGCCACTTTCTCACAAAGATCTCGAATACAGAGCTCTCGGATGAGCGGATAGTAAACGAAACAGGAATGCAGTGACTGTGTAGGGCACCGTGAACACAAAAGGCTACTGGGAAGCGGGTTTCTTGAGGGAGGGGACAGAAATGAGGGAGGAGGCGGTCCACTTTTTAACACAAACACGCGGAGAGCTTCTTAACCCCCGCTTATTTCCAGTCATCAACCCGTAATGTGTAACAAAAGAGATGTGGAGTCGCGACAGATTGTAAGGGAGCTCCGTTCACGACCGCAAGGGTTAATTCGCTCCTCTCTTTGTGCATCGACCGCTCCATCATGCTGGAGGTTATCTGTACTTTTAGATACTGAGATGTTCTTAACGGAGCAAATGTCTCATGTGGACCCTGTACAAGCACGCTTATGCTCTTTGTTTATTTGTTTGGGGTGGGGCTGCTCTTGGACCACGCGCTCCTTTGTGTCTAGGTATGTTTCTTGTCAGGAGCGGACAGCAGCACATGGCGCAGCACGCCTCCAGCGAGAACATGTCAGCGCGTCATCGCAGACGCACGCTCGCTCCGCGCTCCAGTGATCCTCGCATCATCCTAGAATCATAGGGTAACCATGAGTGTTTCTCGTCTAGGGTTATTTTGTGTTTTCTGCAGCATCTGTGTTGTTTTGTTGATCATAGCTTTATTAGTATACAGAATTAAAACATGACAGAACATTATAAAAATGGCAAACTGTAAAATCTCTATGTAATGAATATATACAGTAGTCCTGTATGTAAATGCTTTTTTGTTGTTTTGACAAATGTGACCCAACCAGTCAAGTGTCTACTGTAGCACAGGGATTCTTCAGCAATATCCAACAATATATGATATGGGTCTAAATTATAGATTTTCTTTTATGCCATTTTTTAAGGATATTGAGTAAAGGTCATGTTCCATGAAGATATATTTAGGCCACATTTCCTATTTTAAATAGGTCTATATCATAATGGATTTTTTTTTTATTATGCATTAACTTTTAAGGTGATTTTCTCAATATTTAGATTTCTTTGCACCCTCAGATTCCAGATTTTCAGCCATAAATGAATACAATGCTTATTAACTCAGCTTTCAGATGATGTATAAATCTCAATTTCGGAATATTGACCCTTATGACTGATTTTGTGGTCAAGGGCCCCAAAATAAGGTTTATTATAATGACATGTAATGTAATCATCAGTGGAAGTGTTTAAAAAAAATATATATATATTTTCCCTTTTTAAATAAAAATAATTCATGACTTTTTTCCCCCAGAAAAAATATTTATAAGTTAATAATTTATTAACATTAAAATGTTTATATATTATTAATGAAATTTTAATAAGTTAAAGCCTAGTCTTATTAATTTCAGAAGAATTCAAACATGTTCAAGGTAAACAATATTGTTACAAAAATCATTATTTTTGTATGAATAGCACGGCATTTTTAAAGAGTTACTCAATTTGATCTAAACAAAATGTGCCTTTTCATAACATAATCAAAATATGTAATATTTGAAACAAATAGGTTTTTTGTTTTTTAATTAATAATAGTAAAAGACCAAACTATTCATGCCCCCCACCAAAAAAAAAGGTTCAAGGATTTAAGTTTAATAATAATTGCCACAAAAATAAAAAATACATTTTCGTTTACAGTAAAACTTTTGTTTATATTTACATTTGCAGATTACATGTGCATTTGTAGTGTATCTTTGAATAACCTAAATCCATCATTATCCAACAAGAAACAGGACACTAAAAATACAAAACTCTACTGCAAAATCCATTGCTCCAAATGTGCCATACCGAGAACTGAAACAAGGGTGAAAAACATGAAATCAGCTCCTCCCCCTATTTCGCCCCTCTCCCACACTAGAAGAATAGGGGGTCTCGTTTCAGCAATGCTCTTACCGTTAGTTTCCCAGGAGACTGTGCGAGGCCTCTTGGGCAGTCCTCCTACACCTCAGGACTGGGCCCAGCTGCAGAGAGTTAATAAAATCATCAGTCAGCCATTCAGCCTCACTCTTCACGTCCTCTCTGGCCAATTAGTCGCACACCCTATGTGGCTCGACTGCCTTCACAACATGTTTCACGCTCTCATCAATTTCATACAGACTCATTACAGACTCAGATTGGAGGATGAGGTCTCCAACTCACATTTTCAAGATTTTCTCTCCCTTCTGGATCCATTTCAGTTGAACGCTTTTAGGATTGGTTTGTATCCTGACAACTGACCTTATTATTGTGTCCAGATATGCTGCTTTGGTCTCCCAGGTTCATTTTATGGACTAGCATCGCATGATTGTATTCTGATTGATTTTTGCCCAGCTCTCACTTCAAATCACATTTCAAATGACCATGTACTTGAAATAAATAAGAACTGCTGTATAAATGTGTGGTGAGGGACCAACTCACATGTCAAGGTTTAAGTCCACAGGCATTTCCATGAGCATCCGGCTCTCTGGCTGTGTGTCCTGTTTTGGCGGATGCATGACATCATAGTGGCACCATTGCTGATAAGATTATGGAGGGATTTCATTTGAGATGGAATAAAAGGACGGAAAATAGACCCACTGCATCTCTGGAATCACATGCACAAATCTCTGGAATATTGTAGTGCCACTTTATTATCAAGGACTGTTCACAACAAGTATGATCACTGTAACAATAACTAATCAATCCAATTCTATGAGAATACAGACTTCCACACCACTACTAACACACTGAGGAACAACATGGTTGGAGTCATTTTCAGAATATATATTTTTTTCTCTCATGATGAATGATAACAGTTGAAAGCTAAGAGCTAAGAGCTCCAGCATTAAACTTAAGCATGTGGTTATAATAAACAGAACATGTATTATAATCTGCTGGTGTGGAGGCTAATATACTTATCGTTATAATGATCTCTATAGTTATTGTTGGTGTGAACTGGCTTTAATACAGCAGTGTGTTTTTCCCCTCTGAAACTTCATTTCTGCAGTTGGTAAGGGAAATAAGCTACTAAGATAGGAATGGTGTTTCACTCACAAGTTTATGTTCACACAAAACTTTGATTTTTTATTTTTTAGTCTCCGTATTGCAAAACAGCAACGGAGACCCCTCGTGGCAGATGTTTGTCATCACCGCTGTGAGTCTCGTTTGTGAACTTTGGATTTCTTTCTTTTGACAAATGCAGAAGTGATGCAATTATATTTAAATTGTTTTCTGGAGGCAACAATTCAGTCGCTGTGATCGAGAGACCAAAACAAACATTCCATTATGTTTTCATGCATTGCTTCTAACAGCAGAGGAGATAAGTCGTAAAACTGCAAACTAAAATGTGCTTCATCCATTATCATAATTTGCTATATTATAATACGTTCATATTTTTGTTCGCCGAAAGTTGCTCTGTCGTTTTTGATGAAAGTCAAACAAATGTTTTTAAATAAATAATAGGAGCGGCGACATTATTTTGGAATCCCGTCAAAGAAGTGAACTGCAGACACAACGAGCAAATAGGAAACAGGACAATAAGAGTCCCAATTAGACAAGGCTAAATTGTGTGCCATTATGCTGAATGTTTGAATTAACAATGGTACTGTAATTTATGTATTTACAGGGCACTTCTTATCGCTTCACTGAATCAATCAATCATACACAGACACAAAAAAATAGTAGTTTTAAGTGTAAATGCAATTCCCAGTCATGTGTAGAAGTGTTTACAGGATACTTTTGTTTGACCTTTATGTCTGTTTTGTGTGATGTTTAGTCACTGGGCTAGCTGAGACGGTGACAAGCCCTTCCTCTGCTAGGTTGAGTTGAAGGCGATGTTCTTTCACTCAGGCTGTGAGACGTCTGACAAGTAAGCATAGATCCGTTCACTGCGGGTTATCCATCTAGAACTAGGTGAATAGCTGCATGTCACCTGTGTAGCAGCTGAAGAAAAATCCATGTCTCTGGATGCTAGAGCTCAGTGTTGATGTGTACAATCAGAGGCGTATTCAGACAGGCGCTGTACACTGAGATACTCCAGCACAGCGGTGTCAGACACAATGCCACAGCCCAGCAGAGTTTAGATTTTACCCTAATTAAAGTGCACCATTTAATGGTCCAGCTAATCAAGACATTCAGACTTCTTTGATAGTTTAGAGTTGAGCTCTAACCCTGATCAAACACACTTGAAGAAGCTAATCGAGGTCCTCGGGATTATTAGAAAGTTACTGGCAGGCAGGTTTGATGTTAAACTCTGCAGGAAAGTGGACCCTGAGGACCAGTGTTGAGAAACCCTTTGTTAGAAAGCATTTACTCTAATGTTAACAGCCAAAAAAGATACAGGACAGTCACCTTATCTGATAAGGCAAAGGTTGCCAAAAGCTTATAAAGCTATAAAAGTTACTCAGTCAAAAACAGTGAATGATTTGTCTCAATATTAACTATGTTAACATATTATGCTGCTGTCACTTTAAGACCTAATTCAGATGTCCAGTTTTCTTCCAACTGTTGGGAGTTAAGATAACCGACTGAATATTTGTCAAAAAGGGCATTTTATGGGATTATGTATAAGTTCAATGAGCAACAAAAAGCTAAACATTGCAGGATGTTGACTTTCAAGGAACATCCTTTATGGTGTCTTATACAATATGTCACAGCTGATGGTTCAGTTTTGTTTGGAAATTGCAATGCAGGTTAGCCATGTCTACACTGATGCAAACCGCTAAAACAGTCCACCTTTACAGCCATTTTAAAGTGAGTAAAGGTTAATGTTTATTTGTTCCATTAAGACTGGTATGCTGAGATTTGAGCTAGCGACTACAGTTATTAATAATGGACAGATTTTTCTCCAGAAAGCATTGAGTGTCGGGCTGTGTGAGGCATGAAGCATCGACATATGGCAGCTCTCACTCAGGTCATGTTGTGTAAACTGTAGCAGCAGGGTGGCACGACAGCTAAGGGCTACAGCATGAGGCTCACGAGAATGACGAGCAATGATCATAGCAGAGCTACAGATCAAAGACAAAAAAGAAATAGAACAGGAATCAGTAGAATGTTTTTCCTGTGAAGCTAACAATATGTATTGTGAATAGAACTATAAAAAAACCTTTAAGTTAAACTGAGTTTAACTGGCTAGCTGAGAGTTTTTGGTCACACTTTATATTAACTGGCTACAAATCATATTGTATTGTAAAACACTTTTGCTGCTATTGAGGTGGGATACAGGTAAGGGTAGGGACAGGTTTGGTGGTCTGGGTAGGTTTAAGGGTGAGTTAAGGTGTAAGGGAAGGGCCAACAGTGTAATTATAGATGTAATTGCAGAAATTAATGACTTCATATAGGTATTTGTTTAAATATAAGTATAATGTAAAAACATGTATGTACGCAATAAGTACATTGTATCAGATGATTCATTTAAATGCAAGTAAACAGTAGTTAGGGACTGGGAACCTGGTAATGATTAACCACTCATTCTGGAGTGTTTTGATTGGTAGACACTATTTTTCCTAAGTCAGAGTTATGTTATTGATTCAATCAAAGAATTTAGCCTGAAACACACTTGAGCTCCAAGACTAGTGAAGACTGTCAAACACTGACGCTAACCTTTTTATCAAACACTTAATGCCCAGCCAAGCATGCTAACGCTCTGAAAAAATGCAGCAACTCAACATAATGAGGTCATTGTTCATCAGTGTCCCAGTGGAAACTTGCTGCTCGTCTATCAGTCTGACAGTCTCCTCCTCAGCCCCCTGATAGTCTCCCTCAGACAGTTTGCTCTAAAAACTTACTTTGAAGTTGAACACTATCATCTTGCAAAGATTTTTGACAGCTACAGCCAACATTTCATGCTGTTAACCTAGTTTAACATTGTTTCGTGAACGCTGATTTCATAAATTTGCTATTGAACCAAGCTTAAAGGGTGACGGTTAAATATTTTACAGAAACGATATTCCAGGCTAAAATAACTAGCAAAGATTGAGTGAATTTACAAATGTTGCAAACCAAGTGCTATTTCACTGATAAATGTTTATTTGAAAATGTTTATTAATAACTGTAAATGCAATTACTCTTTCAGACTGATAACATTTAGATTATATATAGGCCTGTGACATTTGAGGATCAAACAGCTCAAACAGAATCATACTTTTATCACCGTTAAAACACACAAGCAAACGATATATTTATTCAAACGTTATAAGTGTGGAAAAAGTACACCACAGCAAGACAAGAAGTGGTTTAATTAAAAAGTAACGTTTGGTCCATGGAAGCTTATTTTGGCCAGGAACCGCCCACTCAAACAGGAAGATGTCACCTGATTGACATGTTAAACAGTTTTTATGTGCCCTTCGTGGACCACAGTTGTCTGAAATAGAATGCATAATAATAATAAAGCTGGAAAATGATATGCAGAGAAAAAAATTGTACACTCTAATTTTGTATTCATGTCTCACTATTACAGTCAACGGTTGTATAGAAAACACTTCAAAATAGCAGAAAGTTTTTATAGGATCTGAAGTTCTCTGTGAAATTCTTTAATGGACATTGCTGAGTAGAGTTCTGCTTGTGGATGTCTAGTTAACTCGCTACCATGTGCTAACCCCTGCTGTTATTAACCTCGCAAGCTTTGCCAAATCCAGTGATCATTTCCTCCTCAGAAGTGTTCGTTGTATCAACCCTTAACTTGACCAGGAGGACTGGTCAAAAAATGTTGTGCCTTTATTTCCAGAAGGTACTAAACACCTACCAATCAAATCAGAACTGGAGTTGTTATTTTTGCTTGCAATATGCATCAGGCGGTCACTGAGCGGACTGTGGGCGGTCCGTGGGCCTGCCGTCCGAGGAATTGTTGCTTATCCCACTAAGTAATCCCATTGAATTATTTACAAAATGAACCCATTTTCATGCTGGACGTCTGTTGATGCAGATATTCACCTTGGCCAGCAGTGAATGGTTGCATTAAGTATTTGTTCTCTGTCCAGTTGCCTGGCTTTAAATGCACACACATACACAAACTCACACACACACACACACACAGATAAATGCTTTCTCTCTGGAGCTGGAAGTCAGCCAGACTGCAGGATTACAAGCTGAATCTCCATCACAGAGTGTTTCATCCATCATTGCAGCACTCCAGCAGTCACTGAGAAAGGAGAAGCCGGAAAACAGCACGGCATGAGTTCCAAGCTCAGAGAAGGTCCCGTATCCCCTCTTATCCACTGACTTTGTGAGTGTCCCAACACATAGCGTACATCACCTCCCCCTGTTGACGTCTTTAGTCAGGGTGTTGGTGGTGGGATTAGATGCTGAGCTTGTTTGGGACTGACTGAGTCGTTGTCTGACCAGGGTCCGCTGGAGCTCGGCTCGCCTGGCCAGGGCTGCCCTGAGCTGGCCGCGAAACTCTTCGATCCTCCCTTGCAGGTCCCGCAGCTCCTCTTCCCAGGGAGTTGAGAGTCCAGAACAGGCCGGGGGTGAGAGCACCAGGCTGAGACTGGGATTAGGACCGCCGTTGGAACACAACTGGGTGGGCGGGCTACCCACCAACCCCCGCCGGCCCCTTTCTGACCCAGTGGGTGGAGCTTGGAGTTGGTAGCTGTTGAGAGTCTCCAAGTTGAAGTGGACACGTTTGTTTTGTTCTTTGGCCTCTTGACCGGCCTTGACGCTCTGATTGTTCCACTTGGTTGTGGAAGTAGAAGGGGAAGTGGAGGAGGTGGAGGGCGGAGGAGAGGAGGTGGAGGGTGGCAGGCGGTGGAGATTACAGTTCTCTGACAGGCACAAGGTGGGACTGAGAAGAAAACACAGCAGCAATCAGCATTACAAGATGCAGGGACACAGCACTTCACAAACAAAACCCACAATCAATGGAAACTCAATATTCCATTAATGAAACAGTATTTACTCACTTTTTACTGGAGAGTCCAATATTGATTTTTTTTTCTGTCTTAGGGGTGTTTTTAAACATACATTAGTTCAAAGCTCTGTGTTGTTTTAAAATATACAGTATGATAATTATAGGATCATTAGCTCAAAATAAAGCGTGATCTAGTGTTAGTCTATTATGTGACCGGCTATAAATACATTATTATACAATTTATTAACCGTATAAAGCCTAATGTATCATATTTGAAATGCAAAATTCTAAGGCCTCTAAATTACCTGAACATGTAAATGCTTTAACACAATCAATTACATGCCTTTGGTCATCTGATTGATAGTTTTTACTTTTTATAAGAAGTAAAGGGCATTTATTTTTCCATTTGTAGTAGGCTATCATTTTAAAAAGTCCCCCTTCTGGTTGTACCCATGTCTTCTTGATGTGAAATATGAGATATATATAAAATAAATAAATAAAAAATAAATAAAATAACAAAAAATGTGTGTGTGTATATATTTATACAACAACTTACTGGTTCTCGAATCTGACTGGCTGATAGGATTGCGATATTACAGCCCAACAGAGCTCCTTGAGCTCTTTATCGTTTGTATCACTCTGCTTGCTGAAGTTGACGTATTTCTCAAAGCGGGTATCATGACGGACTCCCAAATCCACTATAATTAAAAAAATTATACTATTTTGTGTCAAGAAATGCAGTTTTAAGAGTTTTAGGTAAGAACATATGCGGTTTGTTAAATAAGACACTATTGCACTTCTGTCAGCCAATCAGATTCAAGAACCAGAAAGAGCTGTTGTATAAATACATATAATATAAAATTCACACAAAATGGGATATACCAGTATTGATGATAACCGTGATATTCAAATCATGAAATATTGACATCGTGTTTTTTTTGTTTGAGATGACATACAATGATTGGCGATAACGATATTTAAAATAAACAAGACTCTTATGATAATATGACAGGTAAATTATCCAGCGCTAGTGCCTGGTTGATGTCCCAGGTGGCAGTACTGCGCCTTAATGCTGACACCTGCTGTCAAACAAGAAGAAGACGCAGCGCCGTGCACGCAAGGATCATGATGAGTGAGTTAGAGGCTTTGTCCACATCCGGAAAAAGTAACCTCGCCAGTATAGGGTCTTTTTGTCTTTAGAGAAAACAGGTTGTTAAGAGCGGGGGTTTACGGGGATTTCCTAATATCGTGACAGCCCTAATAGATAAATAGATAGAGTATATATCACAGGGCTGCATGTTACTTATCAGTCTTGGCCTAATGGATAGGGTGTTGAACTTGTTACCCGAAGGTTGCGGGTTCGAGTCCCAGGCCCGGCAGGGATTGTAGGTGGTGGGAGTAAATATCCAGCAAGGCACTGAACCCTCAACTGCTCCCTGGGCGCCGCAGCCCACTGCTCCGGGTGTGTGTGTGTGTGCACTTGCATGGGTTAAAATGCAGAGCACAAATTCCAAGTATGGGTCACCATACCTGACCACGAATCACTTCACTATCAAATTAATAAATGGTCATGAAACTGAATTAAAATTATATTAGACTGTATTAACAAAGAGTTCATTGATTGATATGAGAGACACAAAACTAGCACAGCTACATTATAAGAAAAATCATTTGCCTGGAACAATGAATAATTATAGTTTAGTGTTCATTATACAGAAATATTTGACCAGTGCATGCCACTAAATAGCCATAAGAATGGTCACATTCAAGAATTCCAGAGAGCCCTAAAATAATGTGACAACAGGATCCGTGTACACTTATTCAATAATAAGAATTTCTACATTCCTCAAGTGTGGTATTTGTCCATTTTTAATGCAATAATCTTAACTTACCATCTGTCACTGCTCTCAACCTCTGATTTCCTCTCACCATCACAACCCATATTTAATGCACGGTGGATTTTCTGTAGAACAACAGTCATATATCAGTATATACATCATCAAATACAACACATGCCTATAACATATAACCTCCTGATTTGTGCTTTCAGCTTCCTAACACTAGAGGGAGCAGATGCACCTGTGTTTATGACGGCAACATGCCTTCTTGAACAAGATGAGATGTAAAAGAGATAAGAGTGAAATAGTAATTCCTTTAGCTAACTGGCACTACTTTAGCATTATCAGCCTTTATACACTAATCTGTTTCTGAAGCCTATTTTTTTCAGCATGTTTGTCAGGAGTAACATATGGAGGCAGGCGCTCACCTGACTGGTGTGGAGCCAGTATTTGAATCTCTGCTGGTGGCGGAGGTGAGGCAGGATGAATCTGAAGAAAGTGTGCTCTCCCAGCAGAGTAAGCAAAGCACCTGCCACCCCCACACACAACAGCACAAACAGCCCCGAGAAATGCTGGATACCCATCTGCAGAGTCTGCACACACATGAACAATAATACATTAATACACACGAGAAAAGATCACAGTGCTCTGTTGCTGACTGCACCTTTTCTCCTGAGAATTCATCTTTTTTTGTGCGTGTGCTGCACTGCACAACTATTTTCAACATGGATAATAAAAAGAAATGTTTCTTGAGCATCATATCAGCCCATTAGAATCATTTCTGGAGCACCATGGGACACTTAAAGGCTACAGTGTTGCATTAGGCCTGCACGAATCAAATGTATTTCAAAATATACTAAATTGTAGAAATGTCTCATAATATCCATGTTTTTACAGTATTTTTGATCAAATAAATGGAGCCTTGTAAAAAAAAGTTTTAAAAATCTTACCGACCCCTAACGTTTATATTGCAACAGGGTTCCATTATTTGCTTATTATTTACTATGGATATACAGAAAATAGATATTTTCAATTGCACATACAGACTTGACCATGCAGTCAGTGTTTGGCTCCACTGAGAGCCATTTTAACAGAGGCTGATGACAGTTTTCTGATGAAATATATCTTTTTTTTGCAAGCAACCTATAAATCACCAATCCTTAATTTTATATTACAGCAGATGCTTTACCAGTGCTCCTTTTTCTTCTTAAATGTTTAGCTCTCTCCAGGTATTATAGATCTTCCGGTGCCCGACCCAACGTTATTTCCCCCTCGGGTGTTAGAAACCCCAACATACACAAAGGAATCCATCATTCCTCTGCAATGGCTTTGATCTGGAGGGAGAAGGAGTCCTGCTGACTAGAACTAATCACAATTTTATAAAGTATTGCTGTTATAATTGAAATGAAAGTCATGCTGACTTGGAGAAGTTGAAAAAAGTGGAAAATATTCCACTTCCTGTGCCTCATACTGTATGTGTGGGACATGTTTGTTGGTCATCCGACACTGCACACACTGCGACTGCAGTCCCATGTTCACTTCTGTGAGTGTGTTCATTCTTAACACATAACAGGATTGGCTTCAGCCCTTTATCATCATGTCACTTTCCAAGAGAGTGTTATGGGGGATAGTGGCTAAATGCACATACATATGCATACTTGCTGCTGGTCAGTTAAAGTGCTCATTGCACTTTATACTGGCTGCTCTGATTTCATTTCACATTTTTTAGCAAGGTTCTTTATCTTAGGATTGCATAATTTAAGTATTTAAAATACATATGCATTAACCAAGAACAATTTTATTTCACTCATATTAAAAATACCTTTATGTAATTACATTTTTAACTAATTATATCTCGCCATAAGCTTATCTATACCACTAAACCTGTTTTAACCTTACTAGTATCTCAATAGCAACAAAAGTGTTTTGTAATACAGCATAAATTATACGTCAAAGCATATAGTCCTAACTAATATTATAAAAAATATTAATAAATTCTGTAAAATTGTCAGTTAATGACTCTAGTGAAACAGAAGCATACTTTAAAAAATACCATTTATAAAGGAAATGCTTATAATCTTTACAACATGGTTTCAAGGTACATTAGTTAACTAATTAAGGAAAACACTTCAACGGCATTTATCAATATTAATCGTGAATGTTCATTTCTATATTTACTAATACATATTTATGTGATGCTATGAGAATACTTTTTTGCGATGTCATTACTAGGTTTCTGGATCTGGGATCATTTCAGTTGTATTGCTGTCTATGGAGGGTCAGATGTCTCTCTGATTTCATCCAAAATATCTTAATTTGTGTTCTGAAGATGAAGGAAGGTCTTATGGGTTTGGAACGACATGAGGGTGAGTAATTGATAACAGAATTTTCATTTTTGGGTGAACCAACCCTTTCAATCCTGCTATATTAACAAATATTAAAAAAACTCCCATAAAATTCTCTTTTAGACAAATATGTATATGTCTTTGGCTTTATACACTCAAATGTTGGCACAAAAACCAAAGACGTGCTTTTGCTATGAGCAACAAAGTATTGTTAAGGAACAAATTCTGGCATTTGTTTATTCATCATTTATTTATTCATTTATTTTGAAAGTACGCCAGACGCAGCACTTAATGTTGGATTGTTGCTTTAAATTCCCCATCGCTTTCAAGCCAGCATCTTTGTACAGTATCTGGCTAAAACCCAAGATGCCGTTTGAAGAATTCGGACTAATTTAATTAAGACTGAATTACGTGGAGGAGATAAAATGCCGCATTTTGCATTTGGAGCTCCTTTTTAAACAGCACTAGAATAAACATTCAAAGGGGGGGCGACTGACTGCAAGGACCTCACAGTCGATCCTGTCCGCTTGTTTGGAGAATTTATTGCACAGCAAAGTAGTGGTTTTACAGCGCGGTATCTGTGGTGACAGGACAGCTTGGCTCTGAAACAAGAGAGAGCGGGAGCGTGAGATGAGTTCCAGCTGGCACAGGGGCCGAAAACAAATGTCATTGCTTGTGCTCATGAAGTCCCCCATTCATAACCACACCTAGGTAATGAAGCCAGACTGTACAAGACAATGTCTTACAGGAGGGCTACAACTCCTGGGAGGTTATTGACTGAAGCTGCATTGATGGAGTGCGCTGGCGGCTGCTACTCACAGCCTCAGGTGTGCGGGGCGGTACGGCTGACAACGAGCCCTCGGGAATGAAAATGGATTGTGGTGGGCCGACGCCGCTCTGACAGAATGGCTATTAAACTGCAGGAGACAGTAATTCCAAACAAAGGGATTTTTCAGGGAGAAAAGAGCTCAAAGAGGAACTTGGTCAAGGGCAGAAGCGGCTCGCTAGCCTGTGAAGGAAAACACACGCGCACACATATTCTGTCTCTTTTGATGGCTCACCTCTGTCACTGCAAAAACCCTCTTTCCACAGGGAACCACTTTATACCACTTGTCGTGCAGCATGTCCATGTAACCGTCAGACTTGTAGCGGCTGACATATTCAGACACGTTGCGAGTGAGAGGGGAATTCTGGGGCAGACCGATCCCGTATCCTGAAAGCACAAAGAATAACAAAAGAACAACTTTACACGTACAGCTCAGTGAGACCCATGTATGCCTGTGGGGTGTTGTTAAAGAAACTCCACATTCTAGTGTGAATGGATTCTTCTATTATTGATATGTCAGAGAACCTTGAGAAGGAACAAACATGTTATGCAGTAGTCAGCACCTAAAAATAAGTGCACTTCATTAAAGATTATTTAAACAATGATTTCAATTTCTTTTTAATTTGACATCATGAAAAGGAACAGGTCACCCCCAAAATGAAAAACTATTTACCTGTCTGTCTAAGATGTGGATGAGTTACTTCTTGAGAAATAACAGATTTGGAGAAATGTAGCACTACAGTACATCTCTTGCTCACTGGAGAATCCCATTCCCATGTCGTTAATGGGTGCCGTCAGAATGAGAGTCCAAACAGCTGATAAAAATCCACAAGCCACAAAAATCCACAATCCTCCTGTTCATCAATTAACAAGTGAAAATCTTGTTCAGACACCTATATGTGCCTAAAATATAAACCCTCTAATCATAATTTTGATGTCTCCAGTGAAAAAGTAATCTTGTATGAATCAGGAGTGAAATATGCACAAATCAAGCTTAGTTTCTAAGTGAAAAAGCAGTTGTAAAAAAAAAATTTGATGTGAGAGGACAACATGGGATGGACTTTTTACTGGAAGATGCATTATTGGATTATGGATTATTATTTTGGTCTGAAACAGCAGTTAAAATTATCGAATGATGGATTTGTTTAATACAAACATGCATAAGCTGTTAATTGATTGACATTCTGACTCTCATTCTGACGGCACCCATTCACTGTTGAACAAGTGATGTAATGCTACATTTCTATTCTATTCTATCTATTCTGATAAAAAAAATAATAATTACCTCTTGGATGGTCTGTATATCAGATTAAGACTTTTATTTTTTATATTTGGGTGAACTATTCCTTTAAGAAAGAGTCATGATTTAAGTACACTTAGTGTAAGTGGACTTTTATTGAATTTGTGATACATTATCTGAAAGTACAATTTAAAAAATAAAAATATATACTCTTGAGATTTGAAATACTCTACACATGCACGTTTAACTCAATTGAGTGTTCTTATTTTTCTCAAGGGGACATCTAATGCATTAACATTAGCAAATTGAACTGTAACCTGTTAACTTCAATACTCTGAACTACTCTGACAAAGTTTTGAACATACCCTTTTTTAGACAAAAATTGATTTGACTTTTGCTAGAATAAAAAAAAACACATTAAGCTCGGCCAGATCAATTATGCAGTTGGCTTTGTTAAAGAGACCATCCACATTGTAGTGTGAATTGATACCTCTATTATTGATATGTCAGAGAGCCTTGAGAAGGAACAATCATGAATCTTTGGCACCCGTGCCAGTGCATCATAGACAGAGTGTCTGTCATTGTGGCGTCTATGCACCCAGGCAGCTGGAGAGATACGAGCACAACTCTGACATCCACAAATTTCATCAAAGCCCTAGCCTCACCGGCAAGCCCACACATCACTCCTGGCAAGCAATCCCTCCCCTCCTTTCAGCACGTGGCACAACATCCCTTGCATCCTGATAAACTTCTGTCCTCTCCTACTGAGTTTCACCGCTGTATTTTACTCAGTCCTCTACAACCAATAAATGTGCGCTGTTGAACTCTTTGAAGAGGGGGCACCGGCGGGCTGCTGGAATATTCTTAATGGAGTGGAGCCAGGCAGTCATAAAATGTGCGGTGGAAACTAATACAATAAGGGATTTTCCAACAGCGTTAAAAGGACACGGTCCACTCTGAAGAGATAGTTTCTACTGAGGGCTGTTCTTTCAATTTGAGCAAAGCCTGTGAATTGAACTGATGCCTGTGGGGAATGTCAAAAGTACCATAATTTAGTACCGAGTCACGAAACTGGGAACAAAAATAATTAAAAAAGATATGCCAGGCTTTTACAGCATCTATCTTTCTATCAAGCTATCTAGCTATTGACAGACAGAATTAACTATACTTACCTACTGTATATAACCTGATAAGGATTTAAATTTTGTTTTGTTTTTTAAATGACACATTTTACCATGCATTTAATATATTTGATACATTTAACAGATCTAAAAAAGTGTTTAATATATTTAATATCATTTTTAAATTAAATTAATTATGATTTGTCTATAATTTTACAAATTGCATCTAAGTACATTCATCTATTAATATAATTAGAGACAGACAGATGAGAATGACCTATTTTATAACTATACAACTTTTTAAATGTAGTAATTTAAATTTGGTTAAAATATTCAATTATTTAATTTATTTATATAATCTATAAATATTATAAATTTAACAGATGTTAAAAAATATTTAAATACAAATATAAATTAAAGCAATTACAAAAATATCTATCTAGAATTTACTATGATATAACTATACCTAATTAACTATTTTTTTTGTAATAATTCACATTTTATTTTATTTTATTATTAGCAAATGTCTATTTTACTATATGCATATAATCTATAAATCTGATGAATTATCTGTATTTAAATTTAGTTATTTATTAGATTTATATAATCTATCTATCTATCTATCTATCTATCTATCTATCTATCTATCTATCTATCTATCTATCTATCTATCTATC
>JAUMHQ010000046.1:4061641-4078694 GCA_032361165.1 Enteromius paludinosus | reverse complement strand
TATCTATCTATCTATCTATCTATCTATCTATCTATCTATCTATCTATCTATCTATCTATCTATCTATCTATCTTTTCGCCTGCATGGTTTGATCATGCTCCTAGCTATTTACAAGTTTTACAGACCCTGACGGAGCTGTCCGTTTCAGGCCAGCAGACGTGATAGCGATGGTTTAGTCTTGATTATCCATCTAATAAAACGCTGGCTCAAAGGCGTGAGGGAAGCTTTTGGCAGATAGCTGGGCAAATTCCTTTGCATGCAGCAGGACATAACAACCGGATGAGAGGTGCGGACATGCCTGGGTGACTGCCATGAAACCCATCTACACCCTGTAATAGCTTCCCCTTATGAAATGACATGTGTCAAACCTGACTTGCTTCGATTTGGAGGGTAATTACAACTGCCTTGAGGTGAATTCATGGACGGCTCTTAATGTGGGGTGGAATTCTAATAGTGTATCTGTAGAAAGGGTTCGAAACACCTTGTGCCCTTTCAGAGAACAACTTCACAGGCTTTTGTAAGCTTATTTAATTCAATACGGCATGGCCAGAGGTGCTAGACTCCTCAAAGACAGCAATATGTCTCAGTGGCACCGGGGTCCTTACCTTCTATAGCAAACGGTTTTCCTACAGTCAGGAGTTTGCAGTCTGCATCTATGGACACCTCGTAGTCCAGCAAGGCTTTATCCATGATGAAGGCATCTAGCTGAGGGGGATCTGTCCTTCAACACACAGAGGAGGATAGTCAGAGCCAAACTAAACAGACACCGCCAGCCAAAATTATGATAATTGCTGCTGACTTTAAATGACTTGAAAGTTTATTACAAGGAGCCTGAACCAAACCCAAACCCTGTAGCTATAAACTGCTTAAATCTTCTGGCTTTAGTTAGATTTACTGAATAGAAAGTGTTTTTTTTGTGTACTATGAGTGTAACTTTCCCCACAGACATTTTTTTGCTAACAATCTTTGAGTAGTTTTGCTCTAGCATTTTGTTTCTCTATACAAAAAAAAACTTTATAATAAGGATGGCAAAATAAATGCATGCTGCTTTAGCTAATAACAGTGCCTAATAATAGTGTTTCAGTAAAGTCAATTACAAAAACTTAGTATGGGTTACATCATCCCAAAATGAAAAAAAAAAAGAATAATAATAATAAAAAACACAATTCCCAAATCAAAAACAAAAACATTTTTAAAAAGTGCTTTCTGCTGCATATGGAAATTCAAGTTTGGTGAACTCGGACCTGTAGATGTGGATTTTTCACATTTTTGTACTATTTGTTATTTTTTATTTATTTTTTATTAAAACCAAAAACCCTAGAGCATGTCATCATATCCTGTTAGCTGTTTATCTCTGAAGAAATGTTACATTCTCAGTGTCTAGTGTGAGGCGATGCTTGCTCATCAGCTGACCTCTATTTTACCTCAAGTGTGACAGAACATAAAGTGCAGGAAAATTGTGCAGGATCAAACTAAGACTCTTATGCAACATATTTTAAAGGGAAAAAACTGCCCGGATGCTTATCTTAAGAAACTCTCACCCTCAAGAATATCTCCCAACTGGCATCTCAACTCTAAAAATGCTGACCATGTAAGGAGTCTCCTGTGAATCGAACAGAAGGATTTCTGACATGGAAGAAAACCGCTGTCAATCATAAAAGACAGGAAGTACAAAGCAAAATACAGCACTATGTGGAAGCTTGAATCGCTGAGTGTGTGTGTATTTGCTAGCGTACGTTTGCCAGGGAGCTATCTGTTGTCTCAGAAGAAAACCTTTGGCCTCATTCAGCAAGTTTAGATTTGACTTGAGAGTGACTGCCTCTCTTCTCAGCTTGGAGTTTGCAGCAGTCCCTGTTCTTTCAGGGATGAATGGAAAACGAGACTACTGACAGAAAGCCTGGAGAGCAGACACTTGTTGCTGTCGACTCGGTTTGTTTAAACTGAGCGAGCTGGATGGTGCGCATAATTCCTCATGAAAGGGGAATAATATTGATGGCGCATCATACAAAACAGATCCACGGAGGTGTCAGCAGCTCTTGAGGGTGAGAACTGAACGTTGGCCTCTAATTGTGACCCTATTTATTGTGGCAGTATGCGCCTGCAGCCTTTGTTGTGTGTGTCTCCGGCAGCACCGTGCAATTACTGAGCTCGATTTCCCTTTAGGCTTTTTTCAAGATGCCCATCTCCCGTTAAAGCTTGATTTGTTTTCTGCATGTTGTGCTCCTGCTCAGCACCGCTTGATTTTATTGAGTTAAAAGAATATGAATGTGTCTATGCGAGCACAAGTGTTTAAGAAGATAGCTTTTTCAATACACTTTATTACAAGTGTTATTCAAATGCAAAAAAGCTGTTTAGAAATTCAGTTTGGTCATTTCATTCGATTTACCATGCTGTCTCTCTCTCTTTTTTGTTACCGCTATGTTTTCATTGGACTTTCCACCACTGCTACGTTCAATTGCCTGTTATCTTTTGTTTCTCTCATGGGTCTAAACACTTACTTGAGTGTAGAGACTCCATCCGGAGTGGTGGGCTTGTTGAAGCGCCTCATGTAGTCGTACATCTCAGGAAAGCTCTTTTTCACATAGTCCTCAGCACTGCTCTCTCGAACCGTGCCGAAGCGAAACCCTAGAGACGGGTGATGGAGCTTGAAAAGAGCAATGAAATGTGAATTGATTGTGTGAGAAAGGTTTCAAAACATAATCCAAGCACAAAAAGTACCAAATGGTGCTACCATAGTTTTTTGAGCCATGGTGCACTCATGTGGACATTTGGACTCATCTTTGTGGACATGTACCATATTCACCACTGATTAAATGCTTGGGGTATTTTTAATTGAGCAAAGATGCATTAAACTAATCAAAAGAGATTTTTTTTTTATACAAAATATCTATTTCAATTAAATGCTGTTCTTTTTAACTTTCTATTCATCAAAATATATTTTAAGACAGTTGTTTTAAATTGCAATAATATTTCACAAGTTTACTGTTTTTACCATAGTTTTGATTAAACAAATGTAGCTTTGATTAGCATAAGAGACTTAAAAAATGACTCCAAACTTACAGAAGTCTACAAAAGTCTATTTTCACGAAAACAAAATTGTTTTAAGCCAGTTATATCTTTTGCTGTAGTGTGTCAGTGGACAATTTCAGATTGCATTGCCAAATATTACTTTTGCCATTAATTGCAATCATACATGGATTACAAGAATCAGAAAAAAATACTAAATCCAGATGAACCGTGGCAACTTTTCCAAGATGCTTGAAGAAACCTACTTGCAAAGCTACAGTACTGTAAAAAGTTTTAGGCACTAGAAAATTGTAAAAAAGCTGTAAGCTGAAGAAGATAAAAAAAAAATATATATATATTGTTATTAATATATTTCATTCATCAATTAACTTCTAATGACTAAATCAAATCCTAACTTTTGCACAGTAGTGTATACAGTACGTTCCAACATGTTAAAGGGATACATATTACAACACAGCGTAAGTAAATCACTGAACAAAAATATATTGTGTATTTCACCTCATCAGTGAGAAATGCAATGTTTTACCTTGACATCATGAATCCCTGACACCTCCTCGAAGGTCTTCTCCCCCACCATGACAGCTGCCAGGTTGGCTGTGTAACTGGACAGAACCAGCAGGCAAAATATGGCCCAAAGGTTCATGAGGAAGCGGCCCGTCCAGCATTTTGGAGTTTTACTGGCAACGGTCCGGCCAAACAGGATGGCGTAGCAGAGGTTCAGTGCAGACGAGTAAGAAAAGACCCTGATGCGGTTGCGTCCGTGAGGGGTCATGCCAAAGGGACTGTTCCACTCATAAAGTGTGATGAAAAGGGCTGTGATGTGCAGTGCCACAAAGATGCCAACCCACATGGACCAGTGAAGCGGCCACATGAAGGCACCGATAGGTGCAGCTGTGTCCTTACTGCGCACCAGGATCCCCAGACTGGTGGAGAAGAAGGGGCTGGTGAAGTCTATCACTCGGCTTCTAGCGGAGTTGATGCTAAAGCTGGTGACGGCCATGTCCGCCACGCCGCTAAGCAGGTCGCCCACCAATCCAGTCCATCTACCTCCTTTCCATGCCCCGTACTTCCCATCTCCTACGATGTAAAGGTCAAACTGGAAGTGCATGTCCTCCGCTAACTTCTCCAGGAGGTCGATGCAGTATCCATAGCAGCATTTCCGCATGTCATTTGGCAGTGAACTGCTGTTGGTTTGCTCCAGCTCTCTGAACAGCTGGTTGAGGACTTCTGAGCTGTTGGTTTGAGGGTCAAGGCACAGCTGACCTGCCGGACATTGGCCCTCCTCGTCCACCTCCCGCGTGAACACAAACGGGTGCTCGACCAAGGTCACGACCCGCAATCTGCTCCCTGCCGCTGGGAGTCCTGCTTGCCAGCGGCCGCCGAGCCTGATCTCTGGGCCGTCCTCCCGGAGGTGTTGGGTCATGCCTGGCCACAGGCCCTGCTCTTCCAATTCCAGGCGGCCCGACTGCCAGCTTGCCACGGTCACCCAACTTGGCTGGCCCAGAGGGTCTCGCTGTAGACTCCATATGTGGAAGCGCTGGGAGGTAAGGACCCTGGAGAGGGAGCGCTGCACTCGCACCGGGCCTGTCAGCCCCATGAAAGAAGTGTTCGACAAGAACCTGAACACAGCAGGGGCATGAGCATTGTGAGGAGAATATATATATGCATCCAGCAAAAGCAAAGACAGTGATGAGATGACAGAGCAAAATATTCTGCTGAATCTCTAGCGGACTGAATCCTACGCACGAGCCAGGGGAGATAACTAGTGAAAACAAGTGAAAGGAATAAAGGTAGTGTACAAAAGTCATGCTATACTAGAGCTGGCAGCGAAAATAAAAAGCCATTTTAGTTATTTTATACGTATGTACTGTTCATTTTATTGATAATTAATTTCTATTGGCTCATATGATTTAAGTACAGTAGTTCCAGTGTTGCTGATTGCATCAGTTTCATATCAAATATGACAAAATCATGTTAACTTTGAAGTCTACTGTAGCATATTTGATACACAGGCCTTTAAATTATTAATATGTTTAAAGCTTTGATGAAAAACTTTTTATATGCAATCTACTAAAGTACTCAAAGTTTCAATGTATATTTCTTGTCTTAAAATTATAATGTAAATAACTGACTGACTGACTTCTGGCTTTTTGGCTGACTTCTGATGTAAGTTGCATCATATGTTGAGTCATAGGTCAGCCAAGAGTAGTTTATGGTGTAATTTAAATTTTTGGGTGAACTATTCCTTTAAGAATGACCTTCATATTGTCATACTATATGAGCTATAAAAGCCTGAGTATTAAATATGATACTCAAAAATAAGCATCTACACTTGCATTTAGATTGTGTCCTACAAATTACATTACATCAATAAAGACCAGCAAAGAATTAAAAATGTCAGCCTTGTGTGAAAATGCTATTTGCTTAGTCGATCGCATGCTTAAATACAGCAGAAGCAGTGCTGGAACTCAGTTTGCGCTCAGCTCTCAGGGAATCTGCATCTCACAAGCATGGCACGTTTTATTGACCACAGAAAACAGCTTCTGATTCACAAAATGTGACCCTGGACTACAAAACCAGACATAAGTGTGTTAAAAGTGTTTTTTAATTTTTCTTTTTTTCAATTGATGTAGACACACCATTTGAAAGTCTGAAATAAATCTGAAATCTGGAATAAATAAGCTTTCCATTGATGTATGGTTTGTTAGGATAGGAAAATGTTTGGTCAAGATAAAACTATGTGATTATCTGGAATATTTCCTCTAAATATTGAGAAAAGCACCTTTAAAGTTGTCCAAATTAAGTTCTTAGCAATACATATTACCAATCCAATTATTTTTTTTTTTTATATATATTTGCGGAAATTTACAAAATATTTTCATGGAACATGATCTTTACTTAATATCATAATGATTTTTGGCATTAAAAATATCTATATTTTTGGATATTGCTACAAATATAACCCAGTGACGTAAGACACAGAAGGTTTTGTGGTACAGAGTCACAAATGTGCTTACAAATACAGACTTAAGGTGCAGTTTACTGATGATTTAGAGGAGACATATTATGCCCCTTTTTATAATATGTAATATAAGTCTAAGGGGTCCCTAGAATGTATCTCTGAAGTTTCAGCTCAAAAGTCTCTTTAAATGGAAACAAGCTGTTTCTCCCTGTCCTCTTTTCCCGAATAGAGCTGCACCATTACAGCTCGTACCCGCTAAAAAACATATATTTTGGTTGTGATTATCAAAGGCAGAACTGCTGGCATGTTTTGCAACTTCCACCATTAAAGTTGGTACACCATTGCAACTTGCGAATTCAAAATGACGGCACCAAGTTGGAAATTTAAAGATTGAGGACTGGTAATATTATAATTAGATTCCTAATTAACTATAATTAGTTAACTATATTAACTATATTAGTATAATTAGTCCTAATTAACTGCAACCAAACTATAGGGGAGCAAACACAGACAAGCTATATTTTTTCCCCCAGACACTTGAAGAAATAGGCTTACCAAAACATAGGCTGTTAACATAGGTTGTTAAAAGTTACTAGTTTCATCTTTTTCACATTTTCTTGATTGATAGATGCACTGACTATAGCACTTAAAACCTGGAAAAGTCAGATTTGAATGATATGTCACCTTTAAATCCATTCATCAGGGTATTTGAGTGACAGTATATGTGGAGAATTAAAGTGCCCCAATTAGGCCATTTCTAGTTTTGCCTTTCATGCAGTGTGTAATGTAGCTGAATGTAAACGATCTGCAAAGCTGTAAGTCTAAAAGATGAATTAAGGTATTGTCTCCCAAAATAAAGAAGTGGCATACAGCCTAAACGAGTCGTTATTTATGTCTCTGTAATAGGACTTTATTCCCAATGGAAAACGAAAGGAGATCAAAATGACAGAAAATGTTTGCTGATCACCCTGGCTGTCATGAAATAATATATCATAAAAATGTGTGTGTGTGCAAGTTAAATAAGGATTTGAACCCAGGTTCCCTTGCATACTAAATGAAAATTACACCTCTAGACAATCTTGTCTTACTGTCACAGAAAAAAATGTGCTACAACTGTCACATAGTGTCCTCGAGAGAAAAAAAAAAGGAACTGACAGTGTATGCAAGAAGCACAAGGCAAAGACGACAACGCAGTTAAACTTAAACTTCCTTTAAATCAGCCAGGAGAACATGTGAACACATGCACACAAAATAACATTGACAATCGACCAACTGGACAGAATACAAAAGGCTTAAATACACAAGGGAAGATGCAGGACAGGTGAGGAACACAGGTGGCAAGGATAAACTAATTACCTAAAGCCCCAGTGGATCTGGAGCCTTGGGAGGCCATGGCCAAATCCCCTCCCTACCCACCACTTCCACAACCGTGACCCTTTTACCCCACCAAAATTTTTTCATGGGGAGGTTAGCCGACCATAAGGCCCCTAGGAACTTTGATCGGGATCGGCACTCCAGGCCATAATCTATGGACTGGGATCGGCTCTTCTGGCCGTAACTCAGGAACTAGAATCGGGATCGGCTCTCCTGGCCGAGACTCCGGAACTAGGATTGATATCTGCACTGCTGCCCGAGACTCCGGAACTGTGATTGGGATCGGCTCACCTGGCCGAGACTCTGGAACTGTGATCAGGATCAGCACTCTGGGCCGTAATCTAGGGACTGGGATCGGGATCGGCTCTCCTGGCCATGATTCAAGAACTGAAATCGGGATCGGCTCTCCTGGCTGTAAATGAGGAACTGGATTTGGGAACGGCTCTGCTGGCCATGATTCAGGAACTGAGATCAGGATCGGCTCTCCATGCCGTAAACTAGGAACTGGAATCGGGATCGGCTCTCTGGGCCGTAATCTAGGGACTGGAATCGGGATCTGCACTCCTGGCTGAAACTCTGGATCTGGATTCGGGAATGGCACTCCTGGCCATAACTCCCACGTGGATTGGAATCCGTGGGGATCTGGATTTTCCCTTGGGGAGCCGGGACTGATTTGCATCCATCCTGGGCAGTTCTTTGGGATGCTGGCACCGATTTACCTCCATACGCTGAAGTTCTCTGGGGTGCTGGCACTGATTTGCCTCCATACAGTGCCGCTTTCGGGAGTGGATTCCGCCGAATGGTGAGGCACGCGCCGGGTAATGGAGGATGGTCTACTGGCTGCTGCTCGTGCGGAGTGGGAAGAGGAGGAAGCCCGTTGAGGAGGCGGTGGAGAATCTCCTCGGGGGTGATCACCCAATACAAAGGGTTTAAATACACAAGGGAAGGTGCAGGACAGGTGAGGAACACGGGTGGCAAAGATAAACTAATTAACTAAACAAGAACAGGAACAAGACTATATAAGGAAACACAGGAAGTAACGAAACGAAACCAGTGACATAGAACAATACAGACAAGGGCGTGACAGAAACATGGTGCATCTGCTTTAGAAGATTTAAATAATTATTTCTTATTCAAGAGCACCAGCTTTTCAAACAAACATTCCAAAATGTTTCATCTTAAATTCTCAAACAATATTTCTCACAGCAGAAGAAAAGAATAAGAACAGAAGGAAATATAGATCACTCTTGAAGCACACTGAAGTTCAAGGCTTTCTTCAAAGGCATAAGGACAGAAGGGCAGGATTATTACCTGAGTAACATGAATCACACTAAATCTTTGGAACCAATATATGACCTTTGACAGCCAATGTGTTTAAACGCAGAGCTGCCACCATATTAGTTCTGTAAACATCCATCAGAGAGTAAACAAACAAATAAATATATAAAGCATGGATTATAGGTGAATAACCCTCTGTACCGCTCCAGATATTATACTGTTTTGCATAGATCATGTAATTGTGATTCCTTACACAGCCCATAGCCACACTGCTTTTATGGCAAAATGTATGCCATGAATTAATGATCGAATTCAATGATCGATTTCCGTCAATAAATCAGCTGAGGATGTAGAGTAGTCAAAGGGCTGCTGGGCAAAGTCTGGGTCACAGAGGGAAGATGAAAAATCCAGAATGAAAGAGGCTTGTGATGTGTGGCTAAATGAGGCCGTAAATGATATGCACTCTGTGTGACCATAACTGCACACTTCCATTAAAACAGAGCAGAACAGAGAAAATAAAAGCAGAAAAAATTGATTGCCTGGATCATTAATTTCTCCTGATAGCCCTGAGTTTGACCCGTTGAGAACACTTGATCTGGTGTGAAAGTAGAAGTTAAAAGACAGGAGATAATGCGTTAGCCATTGCTACAAAGCTGATTTGCTTGCTGAGATTTCTTTCTGTGTGACTATTATTGAACATTCCGAAAGCATTAGCACCTCAGAAGAACAATAATCCCTGTGTTGCGTTGTTTTCAGATGCTCACATGCCTGTGCTTCAGTGCTACACGCTCATTTCTCAGAGCAAATACAGTACATTACTGTGGGGGTGGGGGGAGTCTCACACTGTGAGGTGAATATTAAAGATTACATCACTGCTTTCAATCAGGTGGAAAATCACAGGAGTCCTCTGTCACACGTTTTTTCATTTTTTAAAAGTTTTACTTATCTGAGCAAGTCTCATATAACAGCGGCACTTTAATCTTACATCTGAAGATGCCCTTTTTTTTTACCACAAAAAAAATCTCATTTGTGGAAGTGAGCAGATAGGTAAGGCTTCTTCCAGTCTTCAGCGATAAGAGTTCTCCTATAGTGTGCACAGGGACTTCATCACAATCCGAGAAAACTACTAAAATACTATTTGTTTTTACAGTTATATAAACCTTAGATGGAACATAAAAACTGCATTTCTTAGTACTGAATTACAACATCAAAATGCATTTTTTAAATATTTTAATATATATTGAATTGACAGTGGAACTGTTTGCTATGCCAATAGATTTTTACCTTTTTTTATCAATACAACCTATTAAGTATCTTGATTTTGATTTTAACTGAATAATGACACTTCTGCCTTCTATAGCTCTGCTTAGAGCTTAACCAAACTTCTTTCATAATTGAATTTGAATCTCTCCCATTTTTTTTTTGATACTTAAACCACATAAACACATTGCACTACACCAAATACACAAAATTATGTGCTTTTTAGAAACATCATGACTCCTTTAAATGAAAGGCAACTTGACATTTAACTTACAGTACAGCAATGTAAACTTAATTAAAACTTAATTAATTAATTTTTAAAAACATCAAGCAACATCAATAATAATAGTAACAATAATAATAATTTCTCCTGTTTTTATCCTGAATGTAAAATTGTAAATATTTAGTCCAATCGGTATCTACATGAATCTTAGTATTCTGTGATACTAATGGACAAGCCTCCCACAGCCTCCTCCACAAACACAATGCATCAAGCTGAGAGGCAGTGGACAGCAGGCTCTGCGTGCTCTTGACATTGAACTGGACACTGGCATTGAAGATGAAGAAAGAGCCTGGCGACCTGAATGCAGAAAGGTTTTTGTCCTGTTTATGGAGGTCAGTGAGTGGAGAGGACGCAGTAGTGTCACAAATGGCTTCCACATTGCTGCAAATGCATCACTGTGTAACTGCTAACTTGACGGTTTATGTAAATGCACACACGGATATGGTTTTGATTAAGAAGGTATAAATGTATTGAAAATGCCCCTGAGTCAGTTAATTGCATTTTAAAGTCTCCAGTGGCTCCATCAGGAAAATAACTTTAAGATATGAGGCCATACCGTGGCCGAGACAGAATATTCCTGTAACTTAATACTAGTGGCTGGAATACTAATACAGACATTCTCCTTGGGAGAGTATTTACTACCTTACAATTCCCTTAATGTAAAGCATGCTTAATTTGTCTGCGCACACTAATGACTAAAAGTGAATTTAAAGCTTGAAATGACTACACTGCGTGATCAGATAACAAATTGATTCAGGATTACGAGATAACATTTTGAAGTATTGACATACCAGTTAAAGCAAAACTTAATAAAACAATTGGCAAGCCTACTTAAAAAACGGAAATTAATTGCAATCATTTGTTGTATTTCAAAAATATTCCAAATGATGCATTATATATCAAAATACATAATAAAAAAGGCTTTATATTGGGTATCGCCTAACAATTACATATAAACCATTAGCAATGACATTTTGCAGCAAAAAGTCTTCCGCATTATATGTCAGCTCACTGCATTCTTAAATTGATGTGTCATGACACAGTGCTTTAATTTTCGGTTTGCACACAACAGTGTGAGCAGTGATATTCGACTCTTTCAGGCATAAGACTGTGCATAGTTGTTTCCTTTACTAATGGCTAATGCTGAGACATTCTCAAGATCCCCTGTAGATAATTGAGTTTGAAGGCCAGGGGTCCATAAGCCACACATGTGTCACATGCACATTCCACATTAATCAGAAACATGAAACAAGGTAAATGGGGTGCAAAATGTGTGCTTTAATTTAAATTTGCATACTGCACACACATACGTGACCTACAGCACTTGCCTTTTAAGACATTGTAATATATTTCATAAATAAGCCCTTGCATAGATGCTTCCTTTGCTAATGTCCCGTTTTGACTCAGTCTCCAGGCTTATTGTGAATGATTGGACTTGAATACAATGGGATTGTGTAAGCCACACATTTTTCAAAAAATTACACACTAATCGGAAACGTGAAACATGGTAAATGGTGTGTAACTCAGGATATTTTACTCTTTAAGAACTATAAACTTCAATAAATAAACCATGGATAGTGGCTTCCCTCACTGATTTCCTAATCTGAGACAATCACAAGGTTCATTATCAATAATTGGGATCATGGGTTTATATAATCCGCACATTTATCACACCTACACACTAATCAGAAATGTGAAACATGGTAAATGTGGTACCTGTGCAATATGTGTGTTTTCAGTTTCAGGCTGCAGTCTGCTCACATTTGTGACATTGACTCTTTAAGAGACACAAACTTTAATAATGAACCATGTTTAGTTATTTTCTTCACTAATGTCCTATTCTAACACAATCTCTAGCTTTATTGTGAATAACTAGGCTTGAAGGGTCATGGGATCATATAACACTGCATAAGTGTAACATGAAAACTGCACACTAATCAGAAATGTCAAACATGGTAAATTGGAGGGTACCTGTGCACAACGTAGCCCATTAGTTATAATGTGACATAAACAACATGGATATAGCAACGCAAAATGCTATGTCGCTGTTGTTTATGTCTCATTACAAGTAAAATGGCTTGTTACTGGAAAAACAGCTTGTTTCCGGAAATTGTACCTTGTTTATGAATAGTTGTGGTATTGGTAAGTGTTAAAAATGTTATACATGTATGCTTACCTGGCAAGGTACTGTCCAGAGGAGGGCAGCTCATGTTTATTGGGCTTGTCGAAGCAGTTGACCATGTTCTGGATGAGAGCCAGGTCTGGTCTCACCATGGTGGCAGCATATACAGCCCTGCCAATGAGCTGCAGGGTATCCCTAATGTAGAAGTTCAAAGGCTTGCGATTTACCTCCCCATAAGCCAGAAGACCCATGGGGGAGCCAATGGAGTGCAGAGAATCAAGACTAAGCGGGTATCCCATGATCCAGTGCATTGTGGGCAACGCAGCGCTTAACTGGTGGGCACTGCGCAGCACTCTTGCTGTACATTCAGGGTCGGAGCTGAAAAGCACCACAGAAGACGCCGGAGCAGAAGGAGTCCTACTGAGGAGCTGTGAGAGAAGCTCCATTACCTTGTCTTCGCTCAAGTTTTCCTCCAGCCTGGACAGGTTGAGGGTCTCCCACAGGTGCCAGTGGGCTCCATTCAAGCCCAGATGGCCCCGCTGTTCAAGTTCTTCCAGCATTCCCGTGTTTCCTCCTCCCGGACAAAGAATGGCCGCTCCGCCCTGCCAGCCTCCCTTCAGCAACACTGCCAACAGCAGCTCCGACAGTCCTGAAGGGGGCGTACGTGTCATCATCTGTAAATGGAAGCGGTTCTGAAAACAGAAAACATGTACAGTTCGGTCTAGGGACGAACGATTAACAGATGTAAAGCTGAAACTATGTGATATAGCTTAATGAAATTATCAACTCGAAAAAGTGCAATTGCATAAATGGATCAGTTCACACCAAAATAAAAATAAAAATTAATTACTCACCCTCAAGGCTCTCCAAGCCAGTATGACATTGGTTCATCTTCAGAACACTAATTAAGATAATCTAGAAAGCCATCTGACCATCCATAAACAATACAACTGAAATGATCCCAGATCCAGAAATGTAGTAAAACAGTTCCTGTGACATCAGTGGCTCAACTTCACTTTTATGACACTAGGAGAATGCTTTGTTTTGCGCAAAGAAAAAAAAAACAACAACATAATTTACTCAACAATTCTTCTCCCCTGAGTTACGTCTTTTGACATTTGTAATGTATCCTATGGAACAAAGATCCTGCCTAAAGTATTTGAAATAAAAAGCTTGTTGAATTTCACAAATCAAAAAAAAAGCATTGCAGTTAAAAGTGATAAAAAGAAAGAGGGTATAAAGTATTTCAATTAACAGTGCAGCCCTAAAATAATATTTACAACAAATGCTGTACGTCGTTTGTAAAGGCCTGTTGATGAAGACGATCACACTCAAATACTCACTACATAAATATACAACATTGTTAAAATGCAGCACATAAAAATGCAAGCCATGAAAATACAATGCATTAAAATGCAAGCACTGTTAATTGCAATGCATTTTTTTTTACGATTTGTGGAATTTAACAAGCTTTTTATTTCAAATTCTTTAGGCAGGATATATGTTCCATAGTATCGCAACACAACACATACGCACACTTTAACATATTTAACAAAATAAGCCTTGTTTGTGTCCAGGGGAAAAGCACACACATCTACGCAATCTGTGGTTGTTTACGCCTAGAGGAGACTGCATATATGCATTGTGATACCCTCTAAAACGGTGTAAGACGTAACTCGGGGGAGGAGAAAGGTTGAGTGAATTATGTTAATTGTTTTTTTTCTTTGCACAAGAAAAGTATTCTCAAATTGTCGCAAAACTGATGTGGAGCCACTGATGTATTTACTACGTTTCAGGATAATTTTAGTTGTATTGCTGTCTATGGAGGGTCAGATCACTCTCCAATTTCATTAAAAATATCTTAATTTGTGTTACGAAGATAAGCGAAGGTCTTACGGCTTTGGAGCGACACGAGGGTGAGTAATTGATGACAGAATTTTCATATTGGAGTGAACTAACCTTTAACATAAATACATGCAATGCGTTTTGCAGTGCGGAATGCAGCACTGTGTTTTGCTACACACGAGCTGACTGTGTTCCAGAGTTTCACTGTTTGAGAACATCTCAGTTCACATAAAATACTGCTCACACATGAGTTTGGGTTGCTTGAAACATGTATTTTTGGGAAACACCAACAATCTTTAGAAGTGCTCATAAATTAGACGTTGTCCACAAGAGAGACGTTTTAAGACAGGGGTGTAAAACTCCCTTAAAGTTCCTGGAGGACTACAGCCCTGCAGAGTTTAGTTTCAAACCTAATTAAACACTCCTGATACAACAAATCAATTCCTTCAGGCTTATTTGAAAACTACGTGGTATGTGTTTTGGAGCTGAATTGGAACTAAACTCTGCAGGGCTGTTTTGCACCTCTGCTATAAGAGCTCCCCGCTCAGTGGTTTAACAGTTAAGTAGCCATAAATATAAATATTGAAAATTGAAATATTTCCTGCATATTATTTTTATTGATTATTTGAATACTATTTTTGTATTTTAAAATTAAATCTTACTATAGTAATACTTATTATTTGTATAATATATTTTTATTTAGCAATAAAATGCTAATAAACAAATTAAATAATAATAATAACTAATTTATATTTAAATTTTGCATTTTAAATACAATGCAAATACAATTTTTATTAGAGTAAAAAGTGCAACAAAAGTATAGCTTAAAAACATGTATATACACATTTTACATTGCAATTACAATTTGTATTAAAAAGAAATAAAGAAATATAATTGCAATAAGATAAAGCCTCCACACTGACTCCTAAAATCAAAAAACGAACCTCACCAAAAAAATAGATATCCTCAGGCTGCAAATGCGTATTGTATTCCCTAATGACTTTACGTTTGAATAAGTAAGAGGGAAGTCTGGGGAGAGTGTTCGATCTCCTGTGACTTCCATCTCCCAAAGCTGCCTTATAGGCAAATAGAGGAATATATTACTTACTCTGAACTTATGATGACCTCATACTCAAGAACACCGAACGCAACACTCGTATTGATGCAATCTTGGAAACATTTGAATCACTTGAATAGAAAACAGATACTAAAACAGTAAGGAAGAGCCGTCAGCTCTCATCTGAAATCGCTCCTGGCCATTTCTACACACACACTGCTGTTTTTGATGTGGACTGACAGGGAGGCATGCACGAATGTGCCGTGAGAGTGAAAGATTGGATGCTTGGGTGTTCTGAGGAGGAGAGCGACTGTTTGAACTTAGTAGGGGGCTGCGAGTGAGCAGCACGGGGCTGCGGCGCTGAAGAGGAGTCCCCACGCAAAGTTAAAACCTGTGTGACTGGAATAACATTACCGCCAGCGCCTCTGACACACGTCCCTGTGACTTTCACTGCTACTTAGGGCGCACGAATTAGCACGCATGCTGACGACTCCATGCGGTGATGAAAACCAGATGAATTTGAAGAAGAAAGATAAAAACACGCCATTCATTTGGTCTCTGCTCTGCTGGAACAAAAGAATAGGGCTTAAAAAAACAGAAATGGACCAAGGGGGTCCCAGGGTTGTGCGTTGTACATATGGGAGCTTAGATAAGAAGAGAGAACGGGGGCAGACTTATCTTTTATTTACCAGTAAATCCAGATGATGCCAGGTGAATAGCAAAAGAACAAGCAAACAAACAAACAAACAGCTTCTATGTGAAGGCAAACTTTCAGCCTTCAGGCCTCTCATTGCTCAATCGATCTGAAAACAGCTGCTCTTCCAAACAATACCTGCGCCCGGTAGGACTTTACCCTTCTCACGTCTAAATGGATCCACAAGCTGACAGCATCTGAGCAGCATGAGCAGTTTGATTTGTTCTCCCCATCTTGGAAGTTTAGCGGGAAATGTCTATTTCCATTTCCACTTTCCCCACACCTTGAGAGCAATTTTCACAATCTGTCTTAACATCGGGGGGAAATAAATGGGTGTTATTTTTTCACCTGACGTCTCATAAATGGTCCAAATGCTGTAGAGTAACATTTCATTAATATCTAATACGGCAGCATACAGGTTTTGCAGACTAATACAAACAGTAGTTTGGCCATCAAATCACGGTGCAGGTGTGAAGGACGGACGTGCTGAATCTATCTGTCACTCTCACACCACAACGGCACCTCATCCAGAAACAAACCATAATTGAGAGAAATTGGAAATTACTTCCTATCTTCCTGAAACAGATGCTAAAACCCAATGATTTCTGCTCCGATAGTTAGGTACCTAATTTTGAAATTATGGAATGTTTTACACATTCTGCATTTCATTTTTGTGAAATTACGAAAAAGGTGGCCGATGATTTAGACACACATCTTCTGAATAGCAGGGATGTACAAAACTACTAATTTTCATAATTTACTAGACAGTGAGTTGACAGAATGACTAACTGATTAATTTACTCACATATAATTGTTCCAAACCTGCAGTGTGTGTGTGTGTGAGAGAGAAAGTTTTGGTAACCATTGACTTTCATAGACCTTAGGGGTGGGCGATATAACCAAAATCTTATATCTCGGTAGAAGCAATTTTCTACCTCGATAATGATTTATATTGCAATATAGCAAAAAATTCAAACACAGTTTCATATAATGTAATTTTATTTAAACTGAATTGCAGCAATACTCTAAGTAAAAAAACAACCATTCTGTTTTTTCTGAGAACAACAGGTACTATAGTGCTGTAACATTCTTGTCTGTTTTAGTTCTGTTTAGAGTCTGTGTTTTTGAATTCTTTGTTTAGTTTCGTTTTC
>JAUMHQ010000046.1:4021225-4043445 GCA_032361165.1 Enteromius paludinosus | reverse complement strand
AAATAAGGCAAAAACAGACTGTTTCATTCTAGGGTCAAATTCTAGGGTTGTAAATGAACCTTTAAAACCGTTTCTGGGCATTTTTTCCCCTTACCTAAGCTACTTACCTTCTATGTACATATCAGAGAACAATTTAAAATATTCTCTCAATGCATTCTATGGCACCTTTAAGTATATGAGTGTCACAGCAAAGGATCTGAATATTTCAGTTTTTCTTTTTCAATAAATCTGCAAAAATGTCAACAATTCTGTGTTTTGTGTTTATATCTGTCAATATATGGGGTGCTGTGTGTACACTAATGAGGGGGAAAATTAACTTAAATGATTTTAGCAAATAGCTGCTATTGCAGCTACAAAGAGTGAAAAATTTATGGGGGTCTGAATACTTTCCGTAGCCACTGTATATAGGTCTATTTGATGTAACTTCATTTAACTATACAGATTAATCCTGTCAAAAGATTAATCGTGATTAAAAAAAGGTTTTGTTTACATCTTCTATGTGTGTGAACAGTGTATATTTATTATGTATATATAAATACACACACATACAGTATATAGTTTGAAAACATTGTGCATTTATATATTATTATGTTTTATATTATATATAAATATATTTAACATATAAACATAGCATATTTTTCTGAAATATATACATGCACGTGTTCCAAAGCATCTGCTAATTCCTAAATGAAAATATTGTCTACACACTGCGATTAAAATAGTAAAACAGAACAAAATATATAGGGGAATTAAATAGTATGCCATTTTATCATGTTGATTGGTGTGTTTATTTGATAGTGTCTTGTATCTTTTTTGTGTGCTAGTATGCTTTAAGGAAGAATATTTGAAATGAATAATTTGGTGGACTAATATGAAACTATAATGTGGTCAGGACATGCCTGGAACGTCTTCTTGTGTGTTTCCTTAAAAATAACTGTACGTTTTTTTTACTTTTGTCACCAATATATGTTGTGTTATAGATATATTCTTGTACTTCCGTTACTATTACTAACAGCCTTTCGTCACACTTTTCATTTACTAATAAGTAGACAACCACGTAAATGTCAAAGAGATAAATAGAAATACTGAAGGATAGCTGTCTCCAGGTATTAAAGGCATCCATGGTGTTTGAAGTCAAACGAGTCCCCCTAGTGGATGAACGGAGGACACATACAAATTTCTCACTTCAAGCAGAGCAGACATAGAGTACCTGAAGGTAAAAATAAAATATTGGACATATGGACTTTGTAATCGATTACCACATTCTTAACAAAGAAGAAACCCCAAGAGAATGTACTGCACATCGCCAAATGTCAAATACGAAAGATTCGAGAAACAATTCGTCCAGCAACCTTAGTGTTTATTTAGAAGCAGATACAGATCAAACAGACACTTCAAAGACCTGCATCAAGTCTCTTTTCTTTAACAAAAGCCCTTAGGCTTCAGAAAAACAAATTAAATCTGGGGTGGTTCTACAAAGGGAAAACTACACTCTTTGCTGCAACCAAAACATTAAGGTCATACATAACATCAGAACTCTGTTCTTTTGGATTTATCGGCAGCTTTCAACATTGTCAACATCCACGCTGGCAGTGATAAGTCAGATCTTTGTTCATAGTCTTGGCCCTCGACCACCCACATCCTTAATCACTGGTATACGGTATACTTCAAAGATCAGCCCTTAGACCCCCTTTTTTGACCATCGACATCAGATCACACAGAAAACTCATCCATTTCCCAACGGAACGCTGCGGATATCTTTATATCCAATTCCCCCTTCTCTTTCTTCATCTGCAATCTCAGACAGGATCGCCGCATGCCCCTGTGATTTATCAGCCTGGATGATTAACTCAAGACTGAGCACTGATTCCCTAGCCTGGATGTCCTCTATATCCATCATACGTAGGTCACACGTGTTTCAGAGCTCACCTCCAATGACACTTTAAAATGATTTCCAGGTCCTGCCACTTTATGTTTCATCAAAAATAACATCAATATTAATATCTTAAAGAAATAGTTCACCTAAAAATTAATCTTTTGGAAGAAATTACCCACTCTTACACCATACAAGATGCATATTCAGTTTATTCATCAGAACAAATTTGGAGAAATTTAGCATTACATCACATGCTCACCAATGGATCCTCTGCTGATAAAAACATAAGAATCTACAAGTAAAAAGCTAACCGTTTGTAAGAAATAAATACATAATTAAGGCGTTTAACTATAAACTGTTACTTCTGGTCAAAATAAAGTCAATAACAATGCTTTCTCCGGTGAAAAATTAAATCCTCTGTTGTCCTCTCACATCAAAATCCACTAACTTTTTTCTTTGGAACTGGTTTGGACTGTTTGGTTTCTGTTTGACTGACTCTGATGTAAAAAAAAAAAAATCATTATATTATTATTTTATTTAGCCTAATAAATTTTTTTTTTACAAACACACAGCTTTTCTTTTTACCAATCGGTTAATTGATGGATTGCAGTCATGTACTTGTGGATTCGTATGTTTTTATGAGCTGTTTGGGCTCTCATTCTGACGGCACCCATTCACTTAAGAGGATCCTTTGGTGAGCAAGTGATATGAAGCTCAATTTCTCCTAATCTTCGAAACAAACTCATCTACATATTATATATGCCCTCAGGGTGTGTAATTTTTCAGCAAAATGTTAAGTTTGGGTTGAACTATTTCTTTAAGCCACTAAAAAGTTCAGATGAAATGTAAATAATTCAATATTCATTTTAGATGCACACATAAATGTTGACTCAGTCGAAATAATATCAGTCTTTTAAAATAACTACTTTAAATACAAACAGTACTTGTAAAGTGCAAAAGAAAAACTACCAGAAAGACAGAGGTGAAAGACTGTCTATTTTTGAGGAAATGTCGTTGTTGAAATACCTTTTTATATATTTGGAAAAAATAATACATTTCGTTGTATTTATGATTAATGTGTTTTCTTCCCTTTTTAAACAAATAAAAAGCAATATTTTTATTATTAGTGTACAAGGTGTACTAAAACATTTTTGGTTTGTTCCCAAATAAATAAATGATCAACACATCTGAGAAATCAGCCACCAGAGGGCAGAATGTATCACAAATCCAGCAATGACATGATGAAGTTAGAGGTGCTGCACTATTATCAAAGCCACTTGAGCAAATATAACTCTTTACAGTACTTGGCATATTGACAAGTAATTTGTAAAACGTAATATGTCACTTTTACACGTTCTATACTTGTTATTTAGTATTACATTACATAAACATGAAAGGAAAAAAAAAGAGGAGAGTGAAAAATAAGAGATAAGGGACTAACCTTGGGAAGTGTCTGCACTCATGTGATTGGCTGGCAGTTCTTTTGTCTCTGTAGTTCCACTATAAAAGCTCGGCTAACGGTTCTCTTAAGTTCTATCAGCTTGGAATACAGCGCAACATAAGGATCTTACAACTCAACATGATTTTTACGCAATGGATTAACATACCTGGATATTCCCACCTTTAAGTAACCTGTCTGCTTTTAGTTCTTCTGATTATCAACTACTTCAAAAAGTACTTTTCCCCAAACATTGGACACTTTTTTTTTGCGCACATTGTACACAATGGCAAATACTTGCTTACAGTTCACGGGTTTTGTGATGAGTTTTCTTGGTTGGATCGGACTTATCATCGCCACTGCCACTAATGAATGGGTAGCCACTTGTAAATATAACTTGAACACCTGTAAGAAGATGGATGAACTGGAGGCCAAAGGTTTGTGGGCAAACTGTGTGATCTCTACTGCGCTGTATCACTGCAGCACGCTCACGCAGATTCTCGAGCTACCAGGTACGTGTGAAATAATTAGTTATATGTTAAAAACTTTAGATTTTTTCTTTATTTTTTTTGGATTAAAGATACAAAAATAACATTACATTACAAAACAATGTTTCAATATTTCATATATTAGCGTAACGAAAATTTGCTTAAAGAGTTTATAAAATAAAATATAAATCATGAAATAAATATACTTTTATGTTTTAAATGTATTTGTTATAAAAAAAAAATATTGTGTAAATTTTGTGTGAATGAGTAAATATCGCACATATATAAGTATAGTTAATTCATCTAGAAAGTATTTAACAGAATTGTCTTAGTACTATAAAATAAAATGTTTCTTTTTTTTTAGCGTACATCCAGACGTCTCGCGCGTTAATGGTGACGGCATCGATTCTCGGTTTGCCTGCTGTCGCGCTCGTGCTCATGTCCATGTCCTGTATCAACATCGGAAGTGAACCAGAAAGCGCCAAGAACAAGCGATCAGTGCTCGGAGGAACCATAATACTGCTGACCGGTAAGCTTTTATTTGTGTTGGTAAAAGCTCATATTACGCTCAGAAAAAGTACAATAACATACCCTTAGCATGTCACTTAGTAATATGTAGTGAAGAAACATGTAGAAAACGAGAAAACGTATAATTTCTGTAATAATCAGACTCTGAGGGTTGAACCAATCTTATCAGTAGCTTTAAATATACTCATATAGTCAGTTGTTTAAGTCACTTTTCTGTCACTTATATTAATGTCAGAATGCAACATATTTAAAAAAAAAAAAAAGCTATAATTTAATGTTATGTGTGTCTCGTCCTCCTCAGCTTTTTGCGGCCTTGTCTCCACTGTGTGGTTTCCCATCGGGGCCCATCACGAGAGGGGCTTGATGTCCTTCGGCTACTCCCTGTATTCGGGTTGGGTGGGCACTGCACTTTGTTTGCTGGGAGGCTGTATGATCACCTGCTGTTCAGTGGACACCCCTGCTACATATGCTGAAAACAATCGATTCTACTACTCCAAACAGGGGCCGGCTCATTCCGGCCCCGCCTCCACTAACCATGCCAAAAGTGCTCACGTCTGAGCTTCGGGATTGCTGCTCAGATCTGATTTCTACTCTTTTTTTTTTCTCTCTCTCTCTCTCTCGTTCGTTCCACTGTTTTTTGTTTTATCAATATCTCTATCTACTGTGGTGACTCTTTGGATAGTTATCATACAGCTGACCTTTTGACATGGCAGCAGGGTTAGAGACCCAATTGTTACATAAGAAAGGACTGTTACTGGTGAAGGACCTGCAATGAAGGATTCAGTGTTTCTTCTTCTGATTCTGCTCAGTACAATGTGTCATTTTTTTTTGTAGTGAGAAAGAACTTTTGCATTTTTTTATATGAATACTAACAGTATTGCCAGTGGTTTTATTCTAAATCTTTCACTTTATTTCAATCTGTTTGTACAGCTATATTTTGGTTTTGATTCATTTCAGAATAGCCGGCCAAACAAAACTACACCAAAATTGGACCAAAACAGTAATTATTTAGCAATATTATTTATTGTAATACTTGTATGCAGTTTTTATTAAATTTGTTGTAATAAACAATGTTGTCCATGTGAAAATGCCTGTAGAATTGTGTTTTTTGATTATAGGTAACATGTCATTTTTATAAATAAACCCTCTGTGCTGGGAAACTAAACTGCTCTCGGCAGGACTGTATACTGTGGAGAATGCAGCGTCTGCTGTCACATGCCTAGGCAGGTGTAGTGCATCATCATTAAACCTCTCACTCATTCTTAATAAAAGCACTCAAGACGCGCATACAGTTCAGGCACCCAAGACATGTACGCATATCGATTTCTCCAACTCCAACGAGAAACATGCCCCATTACGACCAATGACAGGCAGAAAGTGCTGATTAAAGGTTAATGGTCACATTTGGCCATAAAGGAAGATTTATGCTTCGGTTGCGAAGAGTCTCTGTCTTTGTTCTCTGGTTGGGCTCCTTGCGCTGAATGCTTCCTGTTATACATGGAGTTTTATTGAGCATACAGTCAAAAATGGCTGAGGATATTAACAACTGATGGATATTAACAACTGATGTTTTAAACATTATGTAAAAAAACCCAGCAAATGCATTCACTACAGTATGATTTTTCTGCGTGGGTACTGTTTAGATGTCAAATATTGCTTTTCGTAGATCTTTCGTAGTCTTTGGTTAGAGGTAGTTTGGGGTGAAGAAGATTCAATGAGAAATATGTATTGGAATCTACAGTATTTTTCTTTTCCAGATATGGCTTCAAAAACAACCTTAAAGCAGAAGACAGATGCAGCAGAGATAGCAGAGGAATCAGGAAAAAGTTCTTGTTAATACAGTCTTCAATAGAGAGAAGTAGTTAAGCACTTTTTGAAAGGTTCATGAAACACTAACACATTTTTTTTAAAGAATTTAACAAATACTGTGTGTTGCATTGGCTGAAAGGTCTTTCAGTGTGAGCTCTATTCAGTGCCCGATTAGAAAACCTACACGTTTGGCTCATGCTCTATGTTAATTATGTAAATGTGACTCGAATCACCTTTTTTATGATAATTTCACAAAGCTTCAGAGTGTGACATTTTCCTTATTATTTAACTGCTCAGCAAATTAGCTTAGCATACAACTAGCCATTTAGCCTGCTAGTTTAATACATATCATCTTTACAGAACATGCAAATACTAAAGTGTAACAATAAAGTATTTAGTTTAAAATGTAATTTTTTAAATTTCAATAAAATCACTTTTGTACGGTTGTGCAAAAAAATCAAGCTACAAATGAGAGCATAAAAGACTATCCTGCTGGAAAAAAAAACAGCACATGCTGGCTAGGTGTGTTTTGAAGCTGGTCCTTTGCTGGTTTATGCTGGTCCTTTGACCAGCAAAAGACCAGCATAAACCAGCCTCACAGCTTTAAAACATACCTAACCAGCATATGAAGGTTTTGTCAACAGGGAGTGAACCATCTGAATCAACAGGATCTGAAATTTTAGTAAACTAATGCCCTCTTTGCAGAACCTGATTTTGCTGAGTTCGACGTGTCCCTGGGTCAACAATTCTGATTAGCCAATCAGATAATAATAACAAAAAAACAGTTTATAGTTTTCTGTGAAGCTTAGGCATGTACATCATTGTCAGTCATCTATCATTAAATATGATTTTAGGCATTAGTTATGGGTAAGATTAGGTTTAGGTGTACCGATATGGTCAAAACTAAAATTTCAGGGTCAATAAAATATGCTCACAAAGAAATAGGCAAAATCAGGACGTGCCTCTTTGTACACCCACTTCTATGTAAGTTTCAAAATTGATAAAAACTGATTTATGGTGAGTTTCATGACCCTTTGATGTTCATTATAGTAATAATAATAGTAATAGTAATTTTAGAAAGGGTTTATCAGCATTTGTACAAAAAAATATAACAACTTAATTCACTGATAAAAGTGCTGAAGGGGTCCACTTCTTGCAAGAAAGTAATCATATTCTAAAGTGAAAATATACAGGAACCATGACCCACTAATTTTAGCTTGACTGGTTTTCCTTGGAAATTGATACCTAATACTCCAGTAAAAAAAAAATGTTACTGATTAACATCTAACAGTATGAAACTAGCCTTGAACTGACCAGAAAAATATGCAGTTTCCAGAATGTTCTGAAAACACAGGCTTCTTACAGGAAATGACTGATACTCTGAGCAGTGCGTTAATACCACCTTTTGCATTAGGATTAGGCTGTGCTAGTATTAAAGCAACTAATATGTTTGCATAAGCATACAAGTGCATAATATTTACATGTTTGTAAGCATTTAAGGAAAGTGTAACCGCCATCCTCGCATCCAGGATTAGCACCAGTATATTTTGCATCAGAAAACGGGGAGGCTTCCCCTCAAAACAGATGACGCACACTATAAGGACATCACATTTAAATCTGATTCAGGCTGATGACAGATGACACAAATGAAGTCCTATGAGTGCCTCATAGGAATAACACATATGAAGACCCTCCCACAAAAGGAGCGTGCTTCTGGTTGTGTCGATGTCTGCGCCATACAGACAGACGGGTCTGAACTGTATGAATTGAACATAACAACATGCTTTGAGATCTCCAAACCATATTGTACTACATCGACCACCATTGCGGCAATGATAATGGAACAGTACGTCTCGATCTGTTCATCTCATTCCTCTGCATAGCCAGTGGCGGCCCTCCCAGTATGACCATGTTTGTTTTGTGCTCAGGTACGACCCTCGGATCGCTGTTATTCTAGGCTCGGCGCTCCACCCCACAGGAAACCGAGCGGGCTTACACAAGCCACCCATGTGAGGATATTTATTACCTCTGATTTCGGGTTGTGCGAGACCGCCTTAAAGCGAAAGGAAAACCAAGAGTCACTCTTATCTGATCTGCAATAAATGACTTTCATTGTTGCATGGAAGCAATATTAACATCTCATTACACAGTGCAACGGGAAAGCAAAACCACAAGTAGAAGAAACAATAAATAGATTCTTTCAAAAAATCAGAATACATCCATTTTCTTCATACCAAAATATACAGCAGAAACAAAGATCAGATTTGCAAGGGAAGCCAATCTCCACATTTCCTGAACAAATACCGAACAAACTATTTTAGCAGGAAAGATAGGTCACAAAGTACAAACACTGTACCTTTTCTCAGAGACAAATAACAAATAGTAGCTGACTTTAAAAGCAATAGTGGAAACATTTTTGATTTTTTTTTTTTTTTACAGACAGATTTGTAATAAAATATTTCTGTACGTAGAAGGGAAAGTTCACCGACAAGTGACAAATCTGTCATTATTTACTCACAGACTTTACTGTTTTTGTCCACAATGATAGTCCATGGTATCCAAACCAGCATTTTTCTAAATAACTTACCGATTTGAGGTGATTAAATGCTGACAGAATATTCACCTCGGGCTGAACTATCCCTTTAAAACCTTGCCCTCTTTAAGTCTATTCTTATGTGCTAACATTTATTCAAATCACGACTATACGAAATCAAAATCTAGTCTCCAGTTACCTTTTTAGAAAGAGCTCATTAAAAATATATGCTTTCACCACTTTTCTTTAGAAGTCCTTCTGAACCCGCAAAACACCACCGGCAGTGGCTACGCTACCCAACGGAGAACCTGAAGGTATGAAATGCCTGTAAAAAAATACTTCTCTTCGATATCTCTCATCTCCTCACTGTTATATGGTGTTCTACTCTACGGAAGTAAAATGGTGTCTTTTGTCGGATACAGTAAACAAAGGTTGCAGACTTTGGCTTGCTTTGTAAACAGAGGCCACTCGGGAATAGGAGGGTTTCGAGGGGTGTACAGTGGGCAGGCTGCTACCCTCGTCTCTCAGAATGCTACATTTGAGAGTTACATCAAGTCTTTCAACGGTCACCACACATGCAAATACTCACAAACATAGGTTTACTCTGGGCCCGTTTGTTCTGAACATGCTACACATTCAGCAAAATGCCACGGCAAAGACAAAGAATCACATCATAGACCAGATGCAAGGAATAAAACCGACCCAGGCCCCAAAATGAAGCTCTATAGAGCTAGTTTGCAAATCATTTATGGCAACTCGATGTTTTGTTTTTTAACATTTCAACATATTTGAGGGAGACACGTTTAAAGCAATATGGCTTGCTGTGCTCAGTGCATTTTGAACACATGTGGCCTTCTACATTTATGGATTTGAGGCCTGGCTTGTTTTTTGCCTTTTTCGGCTGGCAGAGCTGTAGCACAGATAGAGAGACTTGACAGACCAATTGAATTATGGGGGAAGAGCAGAAGAGCACAGCCAGATAAAATTCATAACACGCTCCCCACCACATGCAAATTCCACTCCCTCTGTTTTCCTACACCTTTTTTTTTTTCAACGGACACACTGACCAGCCGAGAGACACAAATCGTACTGTGGTCACACCGTCAGTATTTACACAGAGCTGCCTGCTTGCAAGGATGAAGTGGAGTCACTGCCACATAGGATGGAAGGATGGTCGGTAGTGACACAGGACGGCTGACATTCACCAGGAAAACAAACCCATGGATATGACGGCATTAACAGAAATGACAAACAAACAAGCATGGACATCTTGATGGTCATATTTAAAGCACACACTGACAGATGAAGGCACTATTGCAAGCAAAGTCCAATTACTATTTGTGACAACCTACAGTCCAAACCTCACTTGGGCTAGATGTTAGAGCGGAAGAGAACGAGGCCTTTGAATCAGTTGGGTCCCTCATAACATGTCGACATTTATCTTTATCTATCTTTGCTTCTCAAAACGAACCTTTTTGTATGCAATATTGAAACAGCTGCTTACTGAATAACAGAAGTGTGCAAATCGCTTTAAGTGTTTTAGGGGCAAGTTTCCTGGTTTGATATCGTTGGAGTTAACAGACTACAGGAAGTGACCTGTGAACGCACATCCTCCTGACAGCTGAAAGACGCTCACATGTGATAACTAACAGGGCAGTAATAAACTACTCACCGGGTAATAAATTCCATGCTAGTTACAGTAATTTGAGTTTGGGAGACTTTCAAGTGAAAGACAACAGATTATACATATTTAAGTGCTGAAGAGTTCGATAACATTATTGAGTGAGAACTAGGGATCAAATTGTTAAAACTGATTTTAAAAAGAAGGAGTATTTTGGCTGTTTAGGTTCTGTGTGGTTAAAAGAAAGCCTCCTTAAAGGTTAAATCCCATTTTATGCGTTCTCAATCTATCAGAAGTGAAAAAGGGCTGCAAATGAAAGAATAGGAATAAAATAGAAACTCATTGCAGAGACATAACAACCTAGCCCAAGGGTTCTGCAGTTGTTGGCAGACGAGTACATTCGGATTACATTCTCATTCCAAGGGATCGTCCAAATCGTCATCGACTACCAGCGCTTCAAAGCCCGGACTGGGTTTGGTAGCTTTGCTTTTGGCCCTGCTGTGTGAGGAGGAAGAGGAGGTCCTGTGGTTGTCCACCCTGTCTAGGCCGTCAGGCTGGGGCTCGCTCTTCTCCTGCCGTTGCTGTTTCTGGTTCCCACCTTTGCCCTCATGGGAGCCCCAGCTTTGGTACGGCCCTCCATCTCCAGAAGGGTACAGATCGTCATCCACTGCAAAGCTGTCATCCACACCCATGTCGTAGCGCTGGTATGTGCTGGCGTGGGCCTCCTCCTCGCGTGCCGTGATCTCCAGGGTGCTGTTCCACATGCCGTAGCCAAAGTAGATCAAAACACCTGCAGAGACGAGCACACAGAGACAACACAAAGAATGCACACATGCATAAGCTACTGCACAAATGTTTTCGCTCACTCATCAAATGTTACCTCAAGTTTAAGGTTCAGGTATATATATATATATTAATTCTGATTATTTACAAAACAGCAAAAATGTATAAATGAAAATAGTGAGCGAATACTAGTTATTGCTCTGTGAGGGAATGACTGTGAAGATAAAGGTGTCAATATGAAGTGTACAACCATCTTTCAAAATTAATATTACAAAGGTAATATTGTCATATTTATTCATTTTAGAAACAAACTAAACAAGCTACAGTAACTAAATAAATAAATAAATGAAATAATTTATTAAATTCTATTGGTGATAATTACTAATTAAGTTTATTTAAATATCATATGATGATTTCATAAGGGAACGTTTCAGCGATATTACAAAGCATGGAAGAAACCTTGGGGTTTTCTGAGATTTTACGTTTTTGGATGAAGTCACTTATGCTGATCAAGGCTACATTTATCTGATCAGATAATACAGTACAGAACGTAATATTGTGAAATATTTCAACAATTTCCATTCTAATTTTTTAAAATGTAGTTTATTCCTGTGACGGCGAAGCAAAATTTTTTACCCGTTTCGGATGTTATCACTCAATTGAATGGGTGTGTTATCAGTGGTTATCAGCTCATTTATATGGTTCAGAAGGGGCCTGTTGCACCTACTGGTAGGCTTAGAAGGCTGTTTTCATCCATAGGACTACAGCTCTGGCTACTGGGCATGCGCACATCAATCGAACGTCTTTTTTTTTTTACACTGTACGACAATAATACTGTTTTTGTATCATAATAAAGGGTAGGTGTTAGGGTTGGGGTAGGTGTCGACTTTAAATAAACACATCTAATCGTTAGAACAATTAATTAAATTTTAAAGGTGCAGCAGGCTCCTTCTGACCCATTTAAATGGCTGATAACCACTGATAACGCCCATTCAATCGATAATATCCGAAGTGGCTAAAATTTTCAGCATCATTACGCCAGTCTTAACAGTGTCACATGATCCTTCAGAAATCAGTCTAATATGCTGATTTGATTCTCAAAAACATTTCTTCTTCTTATTATTATTGCATAAATAAAATAAATTTAAATATTATAAATTAATAATTTCTTCAAAACAACGAAAAACACATGTGCACATGTGAAACTGTCCTGCATATCAGAAATGACCCATCTAAATGAAATACTGTCCGTATAAACCTGTCTATTTAATATAATCCTGAAACTTACCCACAAAGCACCATACGCCAAAACGGATCCATGTGATGGTGGAGAGCTTGAGCATAAGGTAAATGTTTACCAGCATGGCGGAGGCCGGGACGAAGGGAACGCAGGGAGCCATGTAGGGCAGGCGCTTGGGGTTCTCCGGCTGCTGAATGATGATGAAGATCAAGAGCGTGATGACCAGCATCAGCAGCACCAGCAGCAGCACGGCCCACCACTGACCATCAGCGATCTGACCCGACCCGAAGATGATGAGCGAGCAGAAGCAGAAGATGAGGATGAAGAGTAGAAGGACGCAGCGGGTGACAATGCGGCCAGTGGCCATGGTGGGCCGGTCCATCTTCCCCGGCAGGCCGAGCCGAATGCGCATGGTGTAATAGCGAGGCCCTAGCAGCTTCTTCAGCTTCAGCAGGTACACGCTATCTGTCTCGTCTGACTCGATACCGGAGGACATGTCTACTGTGCCATAGTTGGGGTGACTTGCGGTGTACGTGGACTTGTCGGGTTTACCGATCAGCATCTCGTTGTCTCCTAAAGATGGCAAGTTCTTTGCTCCGCAGGTGTTTGTTGGAGCTCCTCCGTAATCCTCGCCCTCGCTGACCGGCGAACAGGCTTCCTTCTCACACTCGGCTAAAACTCCCTCTTTACGCTTTGCGTTCTGCTCAGAGAGGAAGTTGACGAATCCGTGAATGTCTCCTTCGGGCTGATAACGCAGCAGTAGCACACACACTGACACTAGCGTGTATGCTAGCAGAGTGCCGATGGACATCATCTCAATCAGGTCCCTCAGACTGACGAGCAAAGCCAAGAGAGCAGAGAGGAAGCCTGACACCACACAGGCCACTGCAGGAGTCTCTGTGTATGTGCTCACAGTTGCCAGGAACCTACAAACACACAGAAACCATCAATCCTACATTCACATGTAGAGCAGTGCTATGGCTTTAAAGTGAGAGTGCTGATCTTTCTCAGACACCAGAAAAAACACTGCCAAAAAAAAAAAAGGTACAGAACTTTCACCGGACCGACGTATATTTACTAATTTCTGAAGTAAAATTTACTACATTTATTCAGCAATGATGCATAAAAACAGACAAAAGTGATAGTAAAGACCTTTCTAATGTTAAAAAAAATATTTAAACATTTTATTCATCAACAAAACCTGAAGAAAATGGTTGAAGGTATCTAAAGAAAAAATGTGACCCTGTCTGTGAAATCCAAGGTTAATTTCCTAAATTAAATTTTTTTTTTTATTATATATATATATATATATATATATAAATATTTCAACCATTAATTTCAGTGATTTTAATCTTTGACAGTTTCCTTGCATTGCTAATATTAAATATATCAAGGTTAAATTTTTAAATAAAATGTTCTTTACATTAATGAAGGATGACTTTATGTAGAAAACAATAAAACACAAAAAATGGCTTTAGCTGTGTTTTCACAGGCAGGGCCACAAATACTTATCTGTTATCAGAACTGAAAATAATGAACACCACATCTGAATATTTTCTGAAGGTCATGATGTGACACTGAAGTAATGGCTGCAGAAAATTTCTTTGCCATCAAAGAAATAAATTATACTTTTAAATATATTAAAACAAAAAACAGTTATTTTAAATCACAATAATAATTTACAATTATTATTTTTACTACTAATAACTATTTTTTATCATATTTTTGATCAAATAAATACAGCTTTGGTGAGCAAGAGGTGAGAAAAGACTTGTTTGAACAGTAGTGTAAGTAGCAATACAGACTGCTGTATGTGACACAGAGCTGAAATGACTACGGTACTAAACTATTTCCCACACAAAAAAAACATCACTTTTATATGAGTTTAAAGCCTGGAAATGTAAGCAGCTTTTTTTTGTTACTAAAAAAAATTATAGATCCTCTCCTCCATCTAAGAGTGATGCATTTTAAGATGCTTCAAGAAGGGGTTACTGGGTAAATGGTGACGAATCTTGTCTGACCACCTGTGAGAGGAGTACTGATGTTAACACCAGGTGTAAACAGGATGAATCATCCAAACATTCATTTTATCAAAGAAGTCTTACAACACACCCATTATTCTGGCTTTGATTTAAAATGTCAGGGCTCTGAGTAGCATTTCTTTTGCTACTGTGTGATGACAGGAGTTTACCTCTCCAGCAGAGAATGATATTTAAATGCCATTTTAATCATTTGCAAAATATAATGGAGACAAACGGATCACAGAGCATCACAGATCATTACTTAACTCTGAGATTTCCTTATTTATTACCTGAAGAGCAAACCATCTCCAGCCATGGCGTAGATGACTCTTGGCATTGGGAAGAGAGAGCCCAACAAACTAACTGTCAGTCCTGCAATGGAGCCGATGGCCACTATGTATTTGGCAGTTTGGAAACCATGTACAGAAAACATCTCCATCAGTGGAGCATCTGTGTCAATGTCAGTGTAGGGGACCATCAGAGTGAGGATCACACTCACCTGTGAGAAAGACAGAAGTATTATTCAGTGGCCTTACAAATAAAGGATTTTTATTTTATTTCTTTGTTACTGTGACTTTAAGAAATGTCACCATCATGAATGTTAGGACCAGACTGAAATGACCAGGAATTAAATTTAACATCTGATGTTGAGCATCTTTAGAAGAATATGCAAAGTAGTCTGAACTAATAGACTAATTCAATTTATTTTAAAGTTTATGAACACCAAACAGGACAATAAGCTGTTTTTGTTATTTTTCTGATGGGTAAGAACTATTTACATTAGACTTTTTATATCAAAAGATCAATGACACTTTGATTCCACGTGACCAACTTAATAAATCCCAGAAAATGCTGTTTTCATCTTAAACACAAGCACATAAACATACAGACAGAGGAATGAAATGTCTGGCTAAAATTAGCCTCTATGACAAAAAAATGAGTTCCGGAGGGGTAAACGCTAATTAACAAGTTTGCTCCTCATCAGACAGTCTTGTAGGTGTGAAAATGAAGAGCAATTTTAGTAAACGCAATTTAATTCCAGCTAAAACCAAAACCACGTGAGAAAAACTGGAGAGAGGGGAAAGAATAAAAAGATAAATTAGAGAAAAGGAGAGAAAATAGAAACTAAATGTATAGAATATATTGTTCTGAGATGCAGAAAAGATGTCTGCTGGAGAGTTAACACCCATTGAGTTTCTATGACAACCTCCTACAGACAGAAAGCAGTGATAAAGCCGGAGAGCTTTAATAAATTCAGACATGCTGCATGAAGAGAATAATCAATGACTGTCCATGCACAAAAGAAACAAACAAAGAAAAGTTATGCTTCTGCAGATTATCTTTTAAAATAAAAACTCAGACATTCATCATTTATATTTGAATATGGAGAAGAGTTGATTATACAGGTATCAACAGACTCTGAATGACATAATTAGGTATAGTATATATTATGTATCATCACATAAAGATTTAGCAACATATAGAATTGTCTCATACTTTATATATGCATAAAATAACTCAAAAGTAGTGATGGTATATACTTACAGAGACATAGGCAGTGAGACAGGTGACCAGAGAGGCAGTGATGGCGTAGGGGATGGATGTGTTGGGACTCTTGGCTTCCTCTCCGGTGGTGGCTATGATGTCAAACCCAATAAAGGCATAAAAGCAAGTGGCTGCTCCCTGCATGACCTGTTGGGCAGAGCGGTTTATTACAGTTACAAGACAATGCAATTTCCTGCTCAGTGTTTATGCTGAGAGGCACAAACTGCACTAACGGATTGAACTTCAATAATTGATCTGAAATTTACTTTACCCCTGACCAGCCATAAGGCAGGAACCGTCCCTCATCCCAGTTGCTGCCGCTGACGAAGAACAGGCCTGCAATCATTATGAACACCCACACCACCAGATTGATGACATTCAGCACGTTGTTGAACCCGACCGAATTCTTCACACCTAGAGCAACTATCACTGTGACCAGGATCACTATGACCAGGGCCAGGATGTCCGGATATGCTTGCTCCCCTTTACCTGAGAGGGGATGAAAGAATTTACAGTGCATTACATGATTAAGCAAGTTTTGATGCTGCCATTATAAAATATTGTCTGAAAGTTCGAACAACTTAAAGGAATAGTTGACCCAAAAACATAATAATAATAATTTGCTAACCCCCAAGCCATATCCTATGTGTATATAGCTTTTTTCTTTCAGAAAAGTTTTTAAGTTTTTTTTTATTAATTTATTTATTTAGATTGGTAATGCTGGTGGAGAGTGGCCCTTATTTTGAAGCTCCATAAATTATGTATGATATATCCATCATAAAACTAACCTATATGCCTTCGGGAGTTAACACATGTCTTCTGAAGCAGATTGATTGGTTTTTGTAACAATGCCAGTTATTGCCCTGACCGAGGGGCCCCTCGGCATGGGTGCTCTGGCACACATCTGGCCGCAAGACCTACGCAAGTATGCCTTTCCCCCAGTGAGCCTTCTCGCACAGACACTGTGCAAGGTCAGGGACGACGAGGGACAGGTCCTGCTGGTTGTGCCATTCTGACCCACCCAGACCTGGTTTGCGAAACTCATGCTCCTCGTGACAGCCCCTCCCTGGCGCATACATCTGAGGAGGGACCTCCTCTCTCAGGAGTACGCCATCCAGATCTGTGGAACCTCCAAGTGTGGCTCCTGGGTGGTACACAGTAGACTTGAGTGCTCTACCACCGCCGGTCACTCTGGCCAGGGTCCTCTCTACGAGGCGAGCCTATGCACTGAAGTGGAGTCTGTTTGCTAATTGGTGTTCATCTCATAGAGAAGACATGCACGACTGGAGTAGTGCTTTCCTTCCTGCAAAAGAAGTTGGAGCGTAGGCTGTCGCCCTCCACTTTGAAAGTGTATGTGGCTGCTATCGCAGCACATCACGATGCAGTGAGTGGCTGGTCACTCAGGGAGCATGATCTTATCCTGAGGTTCCTGAGGGCAGCTAGGAGGCTAAACCCCCCTAGGTCACCCCTGGTACCCTCCTGGGATCTCTCTGTTGTCCTTCAGATTGGTCCCTTTGAGCCACTTGATTCAGTTAAGAGCTCCTGACCGCCCTACATCAAGAGGATTGGGGAAATCCAAGCATTTTCGGTAAGTGAAGGGTGTTCGGGCCGGCCTACTCTCACGTTGTCTTCAGACCCAGTCCTGGATACATGCCCAAGGTTCCCACCACACGTCTCCGTGATCAGGTGGTAAACCTGCAAGCACTGCGCTCAGAGGAGGCAGATCCAGCTTTGGCATTGCTGTGTCCCGTGAGAGCCCTGCGCATATATATGTGGACCGCACCCGGAGCTTCAGAAGCTCTGAGCAGCTCCTTGTGTGTCACGGAGGTCAGCAGAAAGCGAAGGCTGTCTCCAAGCAGAGGTTGGCCCACTGGATAGTGGAAGGCATTGCTTTGGCATACCAGGCCCAAGGCAAGCCATGCCCCCTGGGCGTGAGGGCACACTCCACCAGGAGTGTTGCCTCCTCCCATGCGTTGGCGCGTGGCGCCTCTTTGGTAAACATTTGTAGAGCTGCAAACTGGGCGACACCGAATAATGGCTCAGGATGCAAATTCTACTAGCCAATTTTATTGGCGTTTTCTCTTAATCAAAGCAAATCCGGGCTCAGATCAAGACCCCAGTCTGTCGTCACGACATAACATCTCCGTTCCCTCCATCAGGGAGTGAGGGTTACCTATGTAACCGAGACGTTTTTCAAAGATCAATGGGGTTTTAAAGCCAAGGACCCCAAAATACGACAATCCCCTTTTTAGGAGCCTTCTACTAAAATATACAAGCAGCTATACATATTGATGTGAGGGAAATGTGTGATAAACTATATAATAAATAATTGTTATTACTATTTTTATCAGTATTATCCATATTCATGTGTGAAACATTTTAAAAGATGATTGCATAATCAGCATTCAAGAAACATGCAAGCATTTTTCACATGAATATTTAGCAAAACAAGAATGTCAAGATCCAAAATTTGCTTCAGATCATATGTGCTATAAAAAAATATTTCTGTCCTCATTTGAAAAGCAAATGCCTAACCTAAGAAAGTGCTTATTTTTCCTCGTCAGAAATGTAAGTGGAGCAGCTGTTTCACAGTTCAAAGCTGAAAGGAAGGTTGCTCTGTTTTTAACAAGCTTTTCTCACATTGTCATTGTCACCAGACTATTGACTGTTAAAGTTAGAAGTGCCTTTTCTTTTCTGCAACACCATTAACTCAAATTAAGCTTACTGTAACTTGTGCTGTGAGTGTGAGTGAGTGTGTGTGTGTATCAATGTTATTAGTGTGTCACTTCCAAATTATTTCTTTGAAAACTGCAACACTCAGTTACATAAACTCAATCATTTAACACAGCGGGAAAACACAATGGATTGAAAAATAACAGGCTGTCAAGTATTTTTTTTGCAAAATAAATGAGGCTTTTTTTTTTGCAGTTTTAAAAGAATAGTTCACCCAAAAATGAAAATCTAAGCCATCTAAGATGTAGATGACTTAATTTTTTTGTTGGTGAAAAGCTGTTTATTTATAGTAAACAAACAAATATGTTTGTGTGGATTACTTGTGGATTATTGTGATGTTTTTATCAGCTCTTCCAACACAGTCTCATGAGCAATTCGTACATATTCGTATGAGGTGCCAAATTTGTGCCAATTCGTACTAATTCGTATGACCTCATTTGTACGATTTCATACGATTTGTCTAAAACCACGTGATGGGTAGGTTTAGGGGCGGGGTTATGTTTAGGTCATTCATGCAAATTCAAAATACGTACGATTTAAAATAAATTGTATGAATTCGTACGAGTGAGGTCATACAAATTCGTACGAATTAGTCACCTTGTAAAATACATACGAATTGCCGTGAGATCAGGTTGGCTCTTCAGACACTCTGTACGCTGAATTTCTCCAAATCCATTTCACTAAACAAACAAATCTATCTACATCATATTTCTATGCTTTCAACAAATTTTCATTTTTGGGTGAACTATTCCTTTCAAATTATTCTATTCAGACTTTGATGATTAAGTTTTAAGCACAATTTTATAATAATGTAATGCAACTCACCCAAGCCGTTGAGCGTTCCTATATGCTGGATCATGAAGCCGCTGATGCTGTGATTGGCCAGCGAGTCAAACATACTGCTGAGTGCACTGGCTCCTGCTGCTGTGCCAATCAGATACTCCAAAATCAGATTCCAGCCAATAAAAAAAGCCACAAATTCTCCCACTGTCACATAGCTGTAAGTATAGGCCGATCCTGTGGTTTTAGGCACACGCACACCAAATTCGGCGTAGCACACCCCTGTGGAGAGATAGCAACGATTACTGTAACACCTGCACTTCTGGAGGTTCTCAATATAAGCATGCAGCTCTCTAACTGGTTGCTGAGGTGGAATGATTGATTTTATTTTTTTCTGGAGTGTCAGATCAATTCTTAAATGTCAAACTCATAGAATCCCAGTGGACCAGATAACAGGAGGGAAATCCCTCTTTACACGCTGAATCCCTGTAAACCCCACTTCTGTGGAAAAGATAAGGATTATCGGTTTCTACATTCACTCCGAGATGTATTCTCTGACATGAGTGCTATAAAGCAGTACATATCCTTCAAGTTGATGTAATGTGACATATTTTTGAGTGAAACATGAACAAATATATGACGGCACTTGAATTTATTCATTGGAATCAGATTGAATTAAATTTCACTCAAAACCATGTTGTGGATTTTTGATGTTTGGCTATTGGTTAGCATTATCCAATGAACATCGTCAGAAAAAAAGTTATTACATTTTATTGAAATATTATGAAGACAAATATTTTCCTCCCTCTGGAACAGATGACCTAATCACAAAGAAACCAGGCACATGTACAGGAAATTCCTGTAAACAGGGGTCATTTTAATTTAATTTTGATTTAAAATTATCTTCTGTCAACTTTTTAAGAAAAGATGGTGAATGGATTTTAAAGTAATTAGCATTTATATTATGCCAGGATGGACTAATTAATATAACATCTATACAGCATTTATAATATTACAACACATTTACAGTGTCCTCCACTAATATTGGCACCCTTGGTAAATATGAGCAAATAAATCTGCATTGTTTATCTCTTTGATCTTTCATTAAAAATATTCACAAAATTCTAACCTATCATTGAAGTAAAACAACTTTCTAGTTCATGTTGGCCACAATTATGAACATTCAATTATTGTAATGTCCTTTTCCCAAAATAACAGCTCTGAGTTTTCTTCTAAAATGCATGAAGAGCTTGGAGAACTTTTTTTTATAGATACAGAATTTCTCCAGATTCACAGCTGCATGTTCGGTGCGTCCTCTCTTCAGTTCACCTCACTCATTTTCTATGTGGTTCAGTTCAGAAGACTGGGACAGATTTGTAACAACTTTAGTTGATTGAAACCTTTAAAAACTATTGCCCTGATGTTGGAAATATGGATTTTGAGCTCTTTTCTTGAAATAATATTTCACTATTTCAAAAGCGTTTTTCACATTATTTAACACCTACAGTATGGAAGTTAAGGATATTTCTTCTTGGAACTAAGTTTTCAATCATTGCCATGCACCCAAAGGGTGCCAATATTAGTGTAGGACACTATATCTAATAGCGACATGGAATGTTAAAGACAAATGCTATCTGAACCCTGTTTCTGTTTCCATGAGTGGAAAGGTCAGCTGCATACAGGAAAAAAATATCCCTTTCATTTTTCCCTCCCTTTCATTTTTGGGTTCTTTATGTTGGTATCCACAGGGAAAACTAAATGGATTTTCTCTCCAACACTATTTTGGGTGCTTCATGCTGTGCACAGTTTCAACCTGTAAACCTAATGAGCCAGTTCAGCGTGCGTCATCACTACACGTCAGGAGGCATAAAGATATACATGTGCTCACTCAGCTAATGCCTGACTCAGGATCAGTGAATTAAAAATGCTGCTATCCACAGTACAATAACACTACATAGGCGATGCTTCACTGGGGGCACTTTTACAGTAAGATGACATGTGTTTTTGTCTTTTGGGTCTGACTGACTGGAACAGGAAGTGGGGGGTGCTCTCACCTGACAGGATGGAGGCCACAGCAGCGATGATGAAAGACACAATGACCCCGGGCCCTGCCATTTCCTTAGCTACCAGTCCAGACACCACATACATGCCAGTGCCGACACAGCTTCCCACTCCCAGAGACACAAGGTCCACGGTGGAGAGAACGCGGGCGAGTTTAGTGCCGTGAGCCCCAGTACCTCCCGTGCTCTCCAGCATGGACTCCACCGGCTTCGTGCGCAGGACGCGGGACTGGAAGGCAAACCAGTTGGCCCCCCATTGAATCCGCCGCGGGTCCAATTTGGCGAACATCCCGCTCATCTTGGAGCCTGGTTGTGGGTCAAAGGGCTGCAAGAAATGGGGCTGATACTCTGCGGAGATCTGAAGAAGCTTTAGGGTTTGGTCTTGTAGTACAGGAGGTCACACAAAAAGCAGCTGAGATGTTCAGTGTCCTTCAGAGGAGCATCATTACCACAGGTTTCCACATGACCAGTGAGGGTGAAGGTGAAGCAACGCTGTGAACAAAATGAAATGATAACAGTGTGATCTATCGTTATTCATGCTTTTCTACAAGGATGGGTGAAATTATCAGAAAAGACACCTTTTGTATTATACAAACTTTAAATTAACTAATTAATTTACTACAAAAATCTTGAATAAAATATCACAGTATAAGATTTTCACAAAATAATACTTTTTATTTGTATCTATTAGGGATGCCACAATTCTCAATATAATATTGAACCGTTCGGTACGACATCCACGGTTCAATACGCACTTGTGAATTG
>JAUMHQ010000046.1:3980118-4003043 GCA_032361165.1 Enteromius paludinosus | reverse complement strand
TACTGGAGTAATATTTTATAGTATGGATCTGTACTTTTACTCAAGTACTTGATTTGTGTACTTCGTCCACCTCTGGTCTGATTCCCTCCTACAGGCCCATTCATCTGCTGTCCACATGGCATAACTATCCTGCTTCTTCGAAGTCAACTGGACTGAACGCTTTAAATCCCCATATAACCAGTCCAAACCACCATGTGCGTTTCTCCTCCTCTTAAATAATGCAATATCTATTAAGAATTCATTTGGCCTGACTTCGTTTATCAGACTTGTGTGTTTAATATTCATAATATTATGGTTGTAAAGATTTATTGTGTAATTAAAAGATGGCAATCTTTTGGATTAGTATCATGGAAAACCTCTCTTGTTATATGCAGTTTTACTCACTCATTTATGGAAAGATAATCTGAATTATGTACAAACCTTGTGCTTTGTGCTCCACTGCTACATAAAATATGACTGTGTATGTCATATATAAATGTCAAGGCTTTGTCATATATATTTGTCAGTAGTCAAATTTCCCCATTAAGACAAAAGAGATGACTTAATAAAGTAGAATTATTTAGATATGCATCAGTGTATATACTTGCATGAAATATACTTTCTTTCTCTCTGTCTTCTCATAAGTCCTTAAAATGTTACAAGGGTCATATGAAGGCCAGCAATGAATTAGAATTGTTAGTTAATAGTACATTTTCTTAGAGCTGCTGCAGAAACAGCTTTGCTGCATACTTTTATCCTACTTAGCTTAAAAAAGTCAAAGTAACTTTACGTTCTAATCATATACATATGATTTTTTACTTAGGTTCATATATATTTGAACACAGGCACAATTCTTTATTATTTTAGCTGCTGACCAAAACATATTCAAGTTACAGTCATATAATGAATGTGTGCTTTAAGTGGAGACACTGAGCTTTAATTTGAGGTTATTCTCATCACGATTGGACCATAAGTAATTGAACAGTTGAGTCAAAAGCTGTTCTATGGACATCAGTTAAGGAGGTAAAACTTCTGGAGTTGATTCTACTGTAAGTGTGCCAGTTGTATTGGGAAGCTGTTACTGAACCCACTTCATGTGGTCGAAAGCTCTCCATGCAACTGAAACAGACAATTGTTTCATTTTAATTCTATTCTGGTGGCATACAGAGCCAAAAGTCTGAAAATCAGTTTCTGTAAGCTGTACAAGCTTTGTAGTTTTTTTTTTATGCAATAATTTTTTTTTTTTTATTGTTCTACATTGTTTTTTTATGTGCACCAATTCAATCACTGATTACTACAGAATGTGCTCGCTTCTCTCTAGTTCATTACACTAGAACCAGGCTGTTTCTCGTGACTGAACACGTAAATACTGGTCAAAACAACTGGTATTATAAGTGTAAAATTAAGGAATTTAAGAATAGTGAAAGACTAGTAATAACTACTGCAATCTCATATGTCTTCTCCTATTGTTATGTAATATACATGATTGGTGGCAATAGGAGACAACTCCAAAACAACTTGGAATCAAGCACTATACTGTTTGTTTAGTTTGTAACATCTGCATTGTGTAGAATATAATAATCAAACTACAGTTCAGGAAGTCCAAATAAAACATCTTTTTTCAAGTAAAAACAATACATTTATGTCACTTATATTTTTCAGAAAGAAAATAACCTCCTAAAAGTAAGGAAAAGAAAAGAAAAAATGTTCAAAATATGAGCTGGTTATCGTACTGGAACAGAGACAAAGAGATGAGCAACAAAAAAAACATCAGCACCTGTCATCTATAAACACAGCACTGGTCAAACAGGAAATTAAACTAGCTAAGTAAACTCAGGTAATGTTAACACCAGCCTCTCCCAACCAGAAATGCAAGCAATATAAAAATATATTGAGCACATGTCACACACCAATCCTACAGTACGTTTTTCTCTTTTAGTCAGTGAACTTGGAAGACTAAAAAACACCCCAAGGTTGTTACGCACTAAGCAAAATTGCGAGTCTATTATTTGAATATCATTTGGCACAAAGAAAGAAAGTACAGGTCAGATAGAGTGTTCTGTGCTTTGAGAATAATCTCGGTGCTGTCCTTGAATGAGCTCCAAACATGTTGCCAATTATATCTGGTATCAAAGGTCACTGGTGCAGGGGCTAAAAAAACAGACAGAACGAGAGAAACAGACAGAGCTGCAAATGAGTCTTTTACCAGAGCATTTCTTCATGTAGGTGTCATGAATATTGAGTCTGAGGTCTGCAGGAGTGAGCGGGCAGCTGTCTGATAGCACTCTGGCAGTAACCGCTGCTGCTATTAGATGATATAAATAGACAGTTTACAAGAAACAAAGATACATTTTAAAGAAGAGGGAGAGGATAGAGAAGGGAAAGATTTCCATTTAATAGGGTCTTGCTACCTGCATGTCCATTCTTCATCCCTTGTTGTGAAGTTTACATGGATCATTTTCTTTGGTTGACAGAGGAAACAATTAAGCTGCAGGAGACAAAGGATGTTTAATGAGAGTCTTATGAGCAGAAATAAACATAAACCTACAGAGGAAGATAAATCTTTTCTGTTAACCCAGATGACTCAACATTATATTGCAGCATACACAGTGATTTTCAAAGTTCAACATTTGATTTAAGTAGATTTTTGCTTGTGTGAAACTTTACATTACAGCTGCAAATAATTAGTCTCATAAGGAGGACACTTTCAAATTTCATTTCAAACATGATCTGCTGCATCAAAAATGGTTAACTGAATATCTAGTTGACCTCTGCACCATCAACTTTGCCCAGGGCTTGTCATCTGCTCATCACAAACAATGCCCATGACTACCCTTTTGTGCCCTGCATTGCTTTCACAATAAACCAACAGGCTCTTTATATGGCTGGGTCCCTTCAGATTATTCTAGCCTTAGAAAAACAAGCCCATGCTCGTGTAACCACCTGCAACCTGAATCTGCTTTACTTTGCACCATATGTTTGTGTTAGCACAGCTGGCTTTCTATGACCAGGGATGTGCGCCTCTTCTTCAAGTTGGGTCAAATCTCATGAAGCTCCAGCTGTATCTGAACTCCACAGTGCCCATCAGCTACTGTCCTCATGTTACTGCTGCCTCATCCTCAGGCCTGAAACAACCTGATTTCTGACCTTTCATATCAAAACAACATCTTTTTTTCCCCCCACACTGAAGCAACACAGATTCAGGGGATCTGTTAGTTAGCCTGCCAAAACTGCAGACTCTTTAGGCCTAGAAAGCGGCACATTCTATTAAAATAAAAACAATGAAATATAATCTTAAATATTTCCTTATATTATAGTACAGTGGTTAGATTTTTCCTATAGGGAATGGATTTTACAGTGGACCTGAAACGACATAATAAACATTTTATATTTCTATATAAAGGGTTTCTTATTAAAGCATGGGTTCTTATAATGACTAATATCTGTTATTTTAGTGTATACAGCCTGCTTTATTTTATATACCCTGTATATATTAGCACTGTCAAATGACTACTGGCAAAAAAAAAAAAAAAGTTTACATAATATGTCTATGTGTTCTGTATATATTTTTTTTAAATACACACACATATACATGGTGGTGGATGGTCTCCTTGTCCTTGTCTTCCATTAGGAGGGACCCAAGGCCAACCGCACTGGCATATGGTCTCACAAGGGGTCTGAGGATCTCATCTTAGTACCTAATGGCAGTCAGGCTACCTCTGGTGAGCAAATGGAGGGCTGTGTGGCCCTCCAAAGAAATGCCACCCCACACCATCACTGACCCACTGCCATACCGGTCATGCTGGAGGATGTTGCAGGCAGCAAGTGTTCTTCACGGCATCTCCAGACTCTGTCATGTCTGTCGCATGTGCTCAGTGTGATCCTACTTTCATCTGTGAAGAGCACAGGGGGCCAGTGGCGAATTTGCCAATCTAGGTGTTCTTTGGCAAATGCCAAACGTCTTGCTCGGTGTTGGGCTGTAAGGACAACCCCCACCTGTGGACATCGCGCCCGCATACCACCCTCATGGAGTCTGTTTCTGTTTATCTAATATAAAAACAACATTTATCTTTGTTTTTACAAAGTTTCAAAGTTTTTTTTATAAAACTCATAATGTCTGGCCAACTATAATTGTATGATACAACAATTTTTTACTATTAGCTGAATATTCAATAAAGTATTAATATTAGCCACATTGCTAAATTACATTTCCTGCAATATATTGACAGCTTAAATAAAACATAGAAAGCTTTCTCCTTTATTCATTTACATGAGTCTATTTGTTTTGCTATTTTAACAAATGCACATTTATGCGGTCGGTTGCATTTTTGGCATTTGACCATGTTTTTTTTTTTACTGTTCCCCTACAATCCTATCTGTAAATTTCACGTGGCATACTAGCAGATAGCTTTCTCCAGGTATAATGGACCTTTGCACATATCATGTGTGTTACCTATTCCCCATTTTATGATTTTCTATTTTAAGTGTAATTTCATGTGTGTGATATGAAGCAGAGCTTGTTATGCTTAGCTGTAGTGTAGCCTGCTGCCAGACAGTAAGACATAACTCAAGCTAAGATTGATGTCTCAACACAAGCTGGAAGGAGACGTGATATTTCCTTGCCTTGTGCAGGAGAAGAAATGAAAATAAACACACCATTGGGAAGTTAATAATGTGGAGCAGTGCTGATAATCACAGGAAAAGAAACAAAGAAACTTTTTTTCTGATTGCCATGTGAGGAAAAAGAAAAGAACAAACAGAACCGTGAGAATGGAAGATCATGTCTCCAGAGCTATGAGAGACTTCCACCAACACCATATTAGACAACTCCTGAAGCAATGACAGAAACAAGAGCGAGAAAGAGATATAGAAAACAAGAGATAGTAGGAGTGAGAAATGTCTGTCAGAAGAGAACAAGCAGTCACATCATTAGGAAAAAATTATCTCATTTTTTCTCTTAGGCCTTCCCAGGAATTGTTTCAAACTAGAGGAATCTACTTAACACAGGAATGGTCACATACAGCAGAGAAAGCCAATGGCAAACAGAAGTAATAGAATCAATTCAAATAATCGTGCAGAGTTATGATAGCAATATATATATATATATATATATATATATATATGTGTGTGTGTGTGTGTGTGTGTGTATACAAAAAAAAAAACATATACGCTGCCCTCCAAAATTTTGGAAAACCCCTGTCATAGTGTGGTTTTGATGATATCAGCATACATCCTTATCCTTCTTGGGGCAAATACTGTAACTTGTCATTATCATTGAAGACCATCAATAATCATTTTCATTTCATTCATTTACATAATTGATTACATAATAATGGCAATATATGACATAGTTGAGCTACTATTGGAGGAACTGGACCCTGATGTCCGTAAAATGTGTCCAACCAGTGTGAATCATCTTTGATCAATCCTTCAGGAGGCTTGGAGTAATATATCAAGCCAATGTTTGAATAAACTGACAGCTCAGATGACCAGATTATGAGCTGTAATGAATTTATTTTCTATGTATAAACTGTTTATGTAATGTAATATGTCTTCGTAGTTTGTGTTCCTAATGGATTCCTCAATTAATAAATGTCTCATTGTTTACTTTATTGTTTACTATGTTTACTTGTATATGATGAACAGTTTTAATACTGTATTAGTTTGCCATTTCATGTGCAATATTAAATCTGGGTCTTAAAGCAGTGGTTTAACATGATGAATGCAGTCAATAAAGCTATTGCAGCTTAAAAGAACTAAACTAAAAGAAATGTAAGAGCTGACAACAGAGTGAGAGGAGGCACAGAGCCCGAAGACTCTGGCTGATATCAGAATAAAAATGTGTCTGCTTTTTGTCGAATAAACACAAGGTTAGAGCCATCCACAGATGACACTTGGTCTGGATCTATTCATCTACTCATTCATCACAGCAAACAATAGGCACACTGAGAAGTTAATTGATCATTTGTGAAGCCGTACAAAGAATTTTCCAAAAAAATCGCAAGCGTATCTTCAGGCATGCGTGAGTGACGTTACATAATGCCTGACTTCCAGAGGCCTTGTTGGAGACATGTGGACCTCTTTAGCCCCTATCATGAATTGCTCATTGTTTGATTCAATGATGCGTCCCTTGTCATAGTCCTGATGAAGAGAATAGATCCAGACCAAGGCCATCACAAAGGGCTTCAATGTCAGGGTGAGAGGAGGGGAGGATGGGAACAAGACTGGAGGCTGGAGCGAGGGATAAAAACACTGCAGGCTGCCAGAGAGTGTTATGGTGTTATGAAGAGACCTGGCTGAAAAAACATCTGCTTGTTATTGAGGCCTTGAAACTGAGTCTATGCCATTGTTTTATTCCTTTGAAAGAGCTGAAGGCGCAAATCCTTGATCACCATGAACTGTGCAAAGCGAGTACACAAAGTTTCATTAAATAAACCTGATGAAAGAGTGCCTCTACATATCGCTTTACTGGGGAGCTGTGTGTTCTTTTAGTTTTGATTGAGATGAATTCTAATATTCTAATGAATATGTTAGGTCTGGCATTTCGCATCTTCCTCTTCACAATAAACAATACATTTTCTATGGGGTTAAGGTCAGGTGAGTTTGCTGGCCAATTAAGAACAGGGATACCATGGTCCTTAAACCAGGTACTGGTAGCTTTGGCACAGTGTGCAGATGCCAAGTCCTGTTGGAAAATGAAATCTGCATCGCCATAAAGCTGGTCAGCAGCAGGAAGCATGAAGTGCTCTAAAACATCCTGGCATACACCTGCGTTGACCTTGGACCTCAGAAAACACAGTGGACCAACACCAGCAGATGGCATGGCACCCCAAACCATCACTGACTGTGAAAACTTTACACTGGACCTCTCCTCTCTTCCTCCAGACTCTGGGAACCCTGACTTACTGTACTTTCATCAGAGAACATAACTTTAGACCACTCAGCAACAGTCCAGTCCTTTTAGTCTTTAGCCCAGGCGAGACGCTTCTGACGCTGTTTGTTGTTCAAGAGTGGCTTGACACAAGGATTGCGAAGCTGAAACCCATGTCTTGCATACGTCAGTGCGTAGTGCTTCTAGAAGCACTGACTCCAGCTGCAGTCCACATTGTTTCACAATTCTCTCCAGGGTGCGGTTATTCCTATTGCTTTTACACTTTTTTTTTTTTTTTACCACATCTTTTCCTTCTCTTCGCCTCTCTACTAAAATGCTTAGACACAGAGCTCTGTGAACAGCCAGCCTCTTTAGCAATGACCTTTTGTTTCTTGCCCTCCTTGCGCAAGGTGTCAACAGTCGTCTTTTGGACAACTGTCAAATCGTGATTGTGTAGCCTACAGAACTAGACTGAAAGACCATCTAAAGGCCTTTGCAGGTGTTTTGACAAATAGCTGATTAGAGTGTGGCACCAGGTGTCTTCAATACTGATCCTTTTCACATTATTCTAATTTTCTGAGATTGGGGTTTTCATTAGTTGTCATTTATAATCATCAAAATTAAAAGAAATACATTTGAAAAATATCAGTCTGTGTGGAATTAATGTATACATTATACTTCTTGAATGTGTGCACTTTATTATTATGCATTTTCACATATAATATGCAAATAATTAATGTAAACATTAATAGGCCTATATTGGGTTCAGAAAATCTGCATTAGGAAATTATACCCTGGAAACACTAGAACAGAGAGAGGGAGAGAGAAAAAAAACAATTTCACTAAACACTTTTGCCATACATGGCAAAACATTGAATTTAATTGTAACTTTTCATTGTTCATAACATTCATATAGATTTGAGTTATTTATATATCTGTAGTATCTACATTATTTTATGTAGATAACAAATTTGAAAAGTTGACAAGCAAATTTCATGGCTTACAAATTCAACCCTAAAACTGAATAAAGGACATTCCCAGAAGCCCCTGTGTGACAACACATATTTTATATCTTATTTTTGTCATCAGTAATATACATTAGTTACAGTTTATGATATTTAATGAATGTGTATTGTATTATTTTAGTATTGGGTGTTAAACTGCGAGTATTTGTTTCTAATCCTGTGCACCTGTAATCCTGTCATTTGTTCCCAGATATTTTACAGGATATATTTTAGTTCATACAAAAATATGTGCTACACTCTCAAAATTCTCTCACTCTGGCCCCAGGCAATCCTTATAGTTCAGCCCTTACAAACACACAAGCATACACACAAACACACACACACACAGACAAAAAGCTGATAGCAAATTCTTCCAGAGAACAGAGAGTCCTCTTTATGAAACATATTGCAAGCGTTAGTCACCTCTTACTCCTCCAGGTGGTCAAATCCACTTGTGTGGAAACAGATCATTTTTCTTTATTTTCCTCTAGAAATTCAGAACACTGACCGCAGACAAAGACAACAGCCCCTGTGGCTTGAGCAATTAAAACACATACAACTAAACTCTTCAGAGACCACAAACGACTCAAACGCAACAACTAGTCTAGAAAACAGCTTGTAAGCTTGCCTTGTTTAGGAGTCAAATTTCACAATGTAAACATAACAATTTTTCTATTATGCATTATGAGAGATCACATTTCAAACATGCTGGCGGATCACACGAAATCGCTATTGTAGGCAAGATCCAAACCAAATGAGGCCACGGCCATAACTGAACACGCAATGCTTTCTAACCTCATGCACCAATTTCTGAGCATGTGAACTAGTGTTGGACTCGTAGTCTGAATGATTGTACCATAAGCGAGATAAATGAGGCCTCTACCTCCATTTACCCAAATGCTCTTTTGTTCTTTAAGCTCTCTGATGTACGACACTTCATCTCTTTTCTCCACCAGCACGTCATTTGCTACAGACGGCGAGAGCGAGAGAGAGCCAGACTGCTGTTTCAACACCAATTGAAGTGAATCAAAATGAAGAGAAGGTGCTGTCAGTTTAACACACAAAAACAGATTTCATAAGGGAGATATATTCTGTTTCATCCTAAATCAGTACGAACAGTAAAAGGTACTAACAAAACACTTAACACAACATCACTTTTACACATTTAGGGCCAATAAGATTTTTTATTTGTCCTAAGCTCACCAAGGCTGCATTTATTTCAAAATTAGGGTAAGCGATTTCTGGAAGCCAATGTTAATATTTGAAATCAAACACGCCCCTACCCCAATAAAATCTCGCCAACTGATCTTTATACTGACTATTCAAGTTCTCTATTATAGTGGTCTCGCCCCTATTTTGATAGCTCCTCCCCACACATACATTGCCTAAGCAACCCAGGCAAAGATTAGCATTGTGAAACAAAAAAAAACAGCATAACTTGAGCATCACAACAAATCTCCGGCGTCCGATCGCAGGGCTTCTGCTCCTTGAGTTCTCTCCATCGCTGGAAAACTGATATGATATTTACACTGGTCCTACTGTACTTCTTGCCTCATCATCCCGCAGACATCTTTCTGTCACTTGCTGCCACTTTCAATCAATTTAGTGCATGCATGCTGAATAAATTGATTCATTTCTTCTTCTTTTTTATAACCCCAAACTTTTATTAATTTATTTTAGTATTTGACGGAATTTTTTAAAGTTATATTTGTGCAAGACAAAGGGTTCTCAACTCCATTAACATACCAGAGAGATTATTATTTAAAGAGCTTTGCCTAATATTGACCTTGTCCAGTAATTCTTTCCTGTTCTCTGAAAAAGTGTTTTGTCATGATAAATTAATGGGGGAAAATGTAGCTGCAGCTGATCGAAGAGCTCATCTATTTTAATAAGAATTACTGACAGTCTGAAAAAAGAAATGCTAATTTATCTGTCACTACTTTTAGTTAGTTACTCCCCAACACTGGAGAATTGTTTATTTACAATCTCAGTGCTTTGTGAGTAGAGACACATTCCTTATTATGTGTAATTCTGTGTGATTAAATCTTATAAACAGAGAGTTGGCGAAAAGAACACGATCAAGGGCTGAATGAATGTGAGTCATCCTTACATGAGTGAGTTTCACCAGAGCCCCACACCCTCATAAGGAAAAAATCACTCATGTACTGCACTTGATCTGACATAAAGTCACAGACAGAGATGTCCATGAAGGAAAATGCAACTATGCTCAGAGTGCTGGGAAAATTAGTGGGAAAAATATGGCTGAACACCAGGAAAAACACTCCCCTACTGCTCAACATGAGAATAACAGCCTACGAATGCAAAACAATCGAGTGTCTGTGTACATTACAACCTCAAACAAGGGTGAAGAGTGAGAATGGATTAACATTATTTTATATTGATATAAAAATTACGTATTTAACAAAAACATTCATATTATAATGATACAATTTTAATTAAAATTTAATAAATTGCATATTGCATATAAAATATATTCTATTATATTTATATAATATATATTCTCCATATGAGAAGATATGAAAAGGTTAATGCACCTGTGCCTATAGTACATTTAGCCATTTTCCTCTCCAAAGGCTCATCTGATGTTTTGCAACAATCACCCACACAAAATGAGGGAGAACAATGAGCATTTTAGCATGAATTGATTCAGGATGTTGAATAGTGTCTTTAACAGCCCCGGTAATGCTAAAGTCCACAAACACAATTGAAACCTACAATTTATGTCTATTTAGGCACTGTGCTAATGCCAGCCTGCCAGCGCTCGCACAGATTGAGAACAGTTTGCGGTCTTCAGAAATTGCTTAAGGCTGTACGTGTGCAATCAGCACTCTTTAGCCAGATCACGACCTTCCAGGACACTTCCTGCCCACAGGGCGGCAAGGATGAGGAATATACAGTAGCATGATGGATTTAAAGATTTCTAAAAATATCTGATCATTTTAATCCACGTTAACGCCAGCATGCTGGCATGTAAAGACAAATAGTGGCTTGATTTGATCTATGCTAGACTTATCTTATCTTTACCATTTTTTGGATTGACGCTGATTAAAGGCATTTGTAATGGTTGTGTAAGAGTAAAATGTCTGATCTGCACAGGGGGTCAGGGTTTGGCCGGCTGGCCCCTGCTGGTATATTTTATAACTTTACAATTATGTTGCCAAAAATCTTTCCCCATGTCTTCTAGTTTTTAAACCACAAATAGCATTTTATTAAATTAGTATAACAATAGAGCCTATTTTCTTATAACATAATTATGGTCAATTGAGCTCACTTGTATAACAGTTAAACTTTATCCTGGTAAATAAAGATAATGTGCTAACTACAGTGACTTGCTGTTACATTAATGATGCTTTTTTTTTACAATATCAAAATAATTCTGTAATTCAAAAGCATATAAAAGGTCTGTAATTTAAGCTGTTTTACATGTGGAGTGAGTTCTTTCTGCTGAACAATGAAAACATAGACATGCACTTCCACAGCCCCCCATATGGGTCACATTCATGTCATCCAGCAGATAGGTCACAGAAGAAGAGAACCACCCCTCTGAAAATTGCAAATACTTCCATCCCTGACATTAAACTCTGATTAGGCCAGTGAGCAATGGGTTTATTACGGCTTAGGAAGGAAATAGCAATCACATCTCAGGCCCCTCTTTATTCAAAGCACAATACTGACTCTTGACCTCAGCCTGGGGCCTGTTCCATAAAAAAAGTTTACCAAATAAGCCAGGTTTATTTCAGTTAGTCTGACTTATTGCCAGTTAATTTGGTTTAAAATAAGTCGGACTATCTGCCATAAGCCTGGCTTGTTTGGTACACTTGTTTTATGGAACAGGCCCCAGGTCTTATTTCTTGTAATAAATCATAGTTCAATGATATTCGACATTACTGCGTACACCATGTTGTCATGCAAATTATAGTGTAAAGAGCATTACTTCACTTCCATTCACAGCACCTCTTCCATGCCCTCATGAAATAGTAAAGTTTCATTCGGATCCACACTTTAGAATCACACCTCCAATAGTATACATTTGTGATTGGTAAGAGTTTTGTAAATAAATGTCTCCTAAAGACAGGACAAAAAAAGAATAGTTCGATCCCAGGAGGTCAAGGTTTTCTTTCAGTGAAATAAAAGCCTGGATTTACAATAATAACATACACTTAGGTGCTTTGACTGACAGATTCCCTAAGCAACAGAGTGTTACATAATGTCCAAAGCCATGTGTGTGTTTTCTTAGAAAGTAAAATCTCAACTACACAAGGTGCCATTTCTCCAGCCCAGGCACATAGAACGCAAATCCCTGAGTAGATAGAAATCTCTAGGTGGAAACACAAGATCGCTGCTCATTTCAAGTACAAAACAAGCGCAGGTTTCACAGCTGGTGCACATTAGAGTGGGACGTGGTGAATCAAAGCGAAGAAAAATGAGAGGGTGGGCACTGGACCATCGTGCAGATGGATAAACGCCTATGCCAACAGAATGTTCCCAAACTAACATTCCTTCTAAAAATACACACCGCGGTGATGGAGCGAATGAGTGCCGCACACCAGTGACGCGTGAGGAATTAGACACTGAGCTACCGCTGGAAACACCGTCCTGAAAAGGTTTGCTACTTTGATCATCCAGTTACAAAGATCATAACACCACTGGAGCACAACAGCAGTTGAAAGGGTTTGCGTTTCATGAGAGCTAACTTGATCTATCTCCATCTTCAGGCCTCCAGGAGAAGCGGCTTTGATCTGCCTGCTCTGCATGTTTCAGTAGAGATGACCAGCGGAGAGGGAAAACATTGGAATCGGGGCTTGGGGCCAGAATAAGCAGGTCTGCTGGGGAGCTCTGTCAAGATCTTACATTTTTATTGCACTTTAGCATTATAGGGTGTCCCGACGCCTCCTTGCTTGCCTCACAAGTAGGAAAGCATGTTTTAGAGTAGTAAGGACACTTCCTGCTGGGTGACCATACGTATCAATGAGTGATAAACATCCCATAAGACACACAAACTATATCAGAAGAGTAAGCCATGTTTCAGAGCTCCTAGTTTTCAAAGAGAGCACAACAACTGAGGAAGGATTTCTGCAACGCATGTATCCACTCTTTGGTGATTCATTGACCTTAGACCAAGGGTGGGCAACTGTGGCATTCAAGATCCTCTTTCCTGCAGATTTTAGCTTCAGCCTTAATCAAACACACCTGAATGATCTAATCAAGGGTTACAAGAAAGCTACATGCATGTGAGTTTGATCAATGTTGGAGGTAATCTCTCAAGGAAAGTGGATCCTGAGGGCCAGACTTGCCCAACCCTGATTTAGCCAAGGAGTCTTTCCATTGATGGTCCAGTAAAGCTTATTAGTTAGTTTAGTTTAATGTCAAATTCTTTCTGACATTTTCTAAATTCTTATCTGTGGCAACTCTTCAGTAATACAACAATACAAACAAACAATACAACAAGCATCACTTCCCATAGATGTAAATTGACAACTGTGATATCACAAAAATTTAGCTATACTAGAGGTATAAAAATATCTTTGTGCACAAGCGTTTGTTGATGGTTGTACTGTAACCCATATCAACATCCATAAAGAGAAACAATCTTCTGAAAAGTTGGATGGAGCCAATAGATAAATAGCATACCACAGCGTCGAAGCCATTGCATAAAATACAATCATTGCTGCCCATTCATGTAAACAGCTGCTGTATTTACATCCCATTACAATTTTGCATTTAATGATTGGGCCAAGATTTGTTTCATTTTGCTTATGTTTACCTGAAGGAAACCTGTTTACCTGTCGCCCACACCTCGGTATGTTACTCCACTTCTTCTTCAGGAATCAAACCAACAATTGCTGTATCATCTGCATATTTTACATTGAAATCATCACAAGAGGAACCTCTACATTTATTAATTTGTATAGTGGTTAAATAACACCGGGGAGATATTACTGGGACAGTACTTCCTTGAGGGCCTACTGTGTTGGTAATAAGGGAGGACAAAGCAGAGTTTGCCCACTGTCTATCAGTCAAAAAAGATTCAACCCATCTAATGAGTCTGCATCATATTTATGACGCACAGAGGATGCAACACTCTAGAGACAGACAGAGTGCAACCTAGGATGGTTTTTTACCTTTTACATGTAAATAAGATAAAAAGATTATTTAGGGGTACTGCCCTAGTGAGAAGCTGTTGTACACCTAAAGTTAAATTTTTTGCTAAAGTTTCATGAGTACTTTCTTTAAACCTTGTGGCCGAAGATGTGGGGTTGTGTCTTACAGCTGTTTTAGATTCCAATCACATTTCCACACCACCCTCGAATTCCTCCTAATGTACTAGCATGGTTGTATTTCCCAAAACAGAAACAGAATGTGTTAAAAAATAGTTCATCCAAAAATGAAAATACTGTCACCATTTACTCGCCCTCAAGTAGTTCCAAACCTTTAAGAATTTCTTTGTTCTGCTGAACTTTTGGAACCAGTCTGTTTTGGGTTCCCACTGACTTACATAGTATTTTATTTCCTGCTATGCAAGTCAATGGTGACCCAAAATAGCCGGTTTGAACTCCTTTGTGTTCAGCAGAACAAATAAATTCTTACAGGTTTGGAACTACTTGAGGGTCAGTAAATTTTTGGGTGAACTGTTCCTTTTAGGCAAGGGTTCCAATTCCTGGTCCTGGAGAACACTGCAAGTTTTTGATGTCTCTCTTACACACACAACTGAAGTCTTGTGCTGCGTCCGAAATCACTTACTGCTTAAGTAGGTACTACATTTAAAATTGAACGTTCTACTCGACCGTTAAAACAGTAAGTTCTATATAGTGTGAATGTGGGTAGTATGAATGGAATTCAGACGTACTACATCCGCCTTATTGATGCTGTCACGTGTCACGCGTCGTCACAACAGCGCGACAATTTAAACTTTCAATAAGTCATCCGTTTATTGAGATTGTGTTAAACAAGTGCAAAGTTTTTTACTGAGGTACATACACGTGAAATGAGCCGCGTCTCAACTTTCCGCCATTTTTCGAATATGACGAAAAATCAGGTGTGCTTAATTAGGGAGATACCTAAAATGTGCAGTGTTGGGGATTCGGGAATAACAGGGTTGAGGCAATACTACAATCAAACCAAAAACTGAAAAGAATATTAACTCTGTTAATATTTTGACTAATAGTATCGCTTTATTTTTTCACGAAAAGAATTAACCTGTTGAGCAGTATGGTCCCACACGTGGGATTTTTCTTTTCCGTGCCCCTGGGAGTACAGTCCCACATATGGGATTCAGAACTGCCAAATTCAAACTGAGCTTTCTCACGTTTGCTGATCACTTGGTAATCATGCTAGAAACGTGCTAGTAACATGCTAATCATGCAAGAAACATGATGCCAACATGCTAGTCACTTGCTAGTAATGTTACAAACATGCTAGTCACTTGCTAATTATACTACCGACATGTTAGTCACTTACTAGTCATGCTAGAAACATGCTAATCACTTGCTAAACATGTTAGTGATATGCTAGTAATATGCAAATCATGTTAGAAATATGTTAGTCAAATTTTGGTTAGTACCATGCTAATCATGACAACATTATGGTAGTAACAAGCTAATCATGCTAGTCATGCTAGAAACATCTTTTCAACCTCTATCTAACCTATAGACATTTTTTAACTTAACTGCTTAAATTTTAAGGCTAGGCTTTTTCTTGAGGAACTTTTTTGTCTAATTAAACATTATTATTCACTCTAAAATATTTAGGTCCAAATACTAATACTAAATACAGAATACTAAATCTTTTCAAGCACCCTTGCAGTATGTGACTATAGGCAGTTTGCCTTAATAAAAATCCACTGGGACGTCCTGTTCAAAAGCCTCATTCATACACATCTGTTCAGAGTAGTACCCCCAGGGTCAGAAGGGATTTCACCCCAATCAAAGAATTCCTGACGTTTCTAATTCAATTAAAGTATTTCATCCCTCGATCTCTCTCACTCACTCATTTTTTTGTGCCCTGTACTCTGCATGAGTCAGACATGAAACCATCATGAAAGACAGAAAATGATGAAAAAATGGGACAAAAGCATAAAATGACACAATAGACCAATTATAGTAATAGCCTGAGCAGTCTAGGTCTGATATTCCCACACTCCTGTGCTTGAAGATGTTTTGTGAATACTGATGTGAACAGTTCGATTGTTTTCACACTTGACTGATGTTTATTATTCAGTGTCGACAGTGATGAGGTTCCCAACAACGACAGGAACAGTGAGAGATGTTTAGTCAGTTCATTCCGCAGCTGTCCGGAATATTCCAGCTGGCCTCTTTTTCCATGACCAAACGTTATCTACACCATTAATAAAGCACACTGCACTGTAAGCCACAACACTTACTGGGAACTGCTCTGCTTGTCCTTTATATTTTGTTTTCATGCTTCAGGAACAATGTCCTGGCTCAAGCCTAAAAGAAATGTAGTTGCTTAATACCCTCCGGATTCTTCACCTTTAGCACTTTTTTGTGTGCACAGGCTGCTGCAGTGAGAAGGAAATCCTTCATCATTTCAAAACATTTTTTGATGTGTCTGCAAACTTCCAATCACCAGAGATGCAATTACAGGATAGAAACAAGTTGAATTTTGGGAGATTGAAAATATGCTTATACTATACAGAAATTAGTAAGCATCAACATAACATTACTTTTGCTTCTTTTCCAAAGCTCCTTTCTTAGAAGGAGAAACAGCCATGTGCTCAAGTGGAAAAAGTTGTTTTATCCCTTTAAATTGCTCTGATATGCCAAGAAGATTCTTTTGATGTAGAGACATGCCCATTTGGTTAAACGGTCTTATCCTGGCTCCATAAATCTCTTCTGCCATGTAAGGTGAGTTCCAAACCATATGTTGTCCCAAATATGTATATCTTTGTTTCTTCTGTGGAACAAAAAAAGATACATTTTGATGAATGTGCTGGTCACTTCTGTCTGTGCATTAAAAATGGATATAGACAAAAGCTTGAAAATGTAAAAAAAAAAGATATTAACGTATCAAAGAAAATTCAGGTCCAAAACATGGGCGTAGTGTCCATGATGTCAGCCGTAGGTTTCTGAAGAGCGTTTTTGAATCTCAAAGTAGGTGGAGCTGATCGTCGCCATGTTGGAATCGCGTCACTCTCGGATTATAGAAAATGGGCAAAGAGGCGGGAGCTGGTTGATGGTGGCAGCAGCAATCCACTTTGTCAACCAAGTTGTCACGCCCTTAATTATGCAGAACTTTAAGGCTTAATATAATTTAAAAGGATGAGTTATAAAAAATCACCCCCCTCACAGTTGTCATGAAAGGCAAAATTAGCTATATAGACCAAAAACATTTTTTTAACCAGGCTGTAAACATGTTTTTTTCTGCTGTAAAGTTGGCCATTTTAATATAGGTCTATGGCATTGACTCCCTTTAGCAGCCAACCTCTAGCGGCCAGTCGATGACTTCCAGTTTTATATTCTAAATGTAAGCATGCTGTAAGTCAGTAAAGAGTAAATTTACTCACTTTCAAAGCATCCTGGGTGTATGGCCTACTTCTTTCACACAAATCTAGTCAGAGCAACATTAAGAATTGTCCTTGTTTTTGTAAACTTTACAAAACTTTACGGCTCCCGGGGGTGAAAAAGGCCTCCTTTAGCAAATCGATGCATTTACAAAACAAGGAAGAAATAAATTTTCCACAATAAAATAAATCTAATTAATTTGGTTAGTTTGTAATAGTCAGTAGTCAAACTTTTTACCAAAATTCTACAACATTCTTCAAAATATCTTATTTTGTTTTCAGCAGAAGAAAGAACTCATACAGGCTTGGTACATTTGTAGGGTGAGTAACTGATCAAAGACTTATAATTCACTTTTCAACAGCGCCATCTATGATCTCATGACTTTAAACAAGGGGAACGTCTTTAAGTGCCGCACTGTGAAGCGTAACTTACATGTAAATTACAGAACATTCTGTTTATGTAAACATAAAGACGTATCTGATGATCCGTTAACATGACGCTTCCCGGGTGACTTCCTTCCACAGATAGGGATGACGTTCTGTCAAGGCCAAGCAAAAATATCAAGCACTCCCACGAGAGCGGTGCCCTTCAACCTGGGTGTACTGTATTCCGGAGCTGTTATTTTCTTAACTCTGCAAGACTCGGCTCTTCAAACAAGCACAGAGCTTAACATGTGCGGTTGATTTTGCCTCCATGAGGAACATTTCATTCATTCTGAGTCCAAACAGAGTCCAAAGGCAGTCCTAACTAGTTTAAGTAGAAAAATAGTCTTACATACCACACCTAAGTAGCCTTACGTAAGATGTCCTTAGCAAGCAACAGCCAATTCCTCACCTGCATTTCACAGCACTGCCAAATGTAAGAATTACTGATATAGTTTAAACATGGACCCTCTTCAAAGAAATTAGAGGTTTTACTTGAGAAAACCAACTATGTTTAATCACTCTCGCGGGTTTTCTATTTGCTTTGTTTTTTCTCTCTCTCTGCTCAGATGGAGAGTTAGTCCAAGCCGTTCACAGGAGATGTTGAACGCCCGTCAGCACTTTCTACACACACTCCATCATTCTGCAAACATAAAAATCATAAAATTATAAAGACAAACATATCATGGAGAACTACTCGACCTAGCCAATATAAAGTCTCATAGATAGTCATCACATGAGTGTTTGATGAAAGTGGCCTTGTTGAACTACAAGCTTTTATCTCTCTCAACGTACAAATCTGTCAAAGCGGCTTCCAAAGGTAGGAGTTGTGATGCTTTAGTATTTTCACTTTGACTCTTGTTACTGACCTTTTTCACAAACAGCAGCACAACCTACTTCATGTGGGTACAGCTTAAACTATATTACTCTCTGTGGAGATCACTCCAAACCGTAACCTGTGAGAGGAACAGTAGAAATGTGTTTTTTTTTAAATCCAGGATTAGTAAAAGATGAGACCTCTTTCACCAAAATCAATTTGTGATTTTTGAGCAAGTGCTTCTCACCAGCCATTGGTTTTCAGCCTGTCTATCAGACACACAAATAACAGAAAGCCACAGCACTCTATAAATAAAAATTGAGGAAATCATGGTTTATGCTCTCCAGGAGCATTTGATTCATGGCAGATTTATCAGGATGAACAGACAAAATTACCAATTATTTTAGCACAGTTTGTCTGGAATGGTTTTAGGTATATAATAAATGAACAGAAAAGATTTCAGTTTATGATACATACAGTAGCTGTAATATGATGGCAGAAGAAAATAACCACCTGTTGGGCAAAACTAAAATGAGTCAGACCGTGTATTGGAGAAATGAGGGGGTTGTGGGCTGTCTGAAAAAGCACTCAAAAGCCTCCTTTAAGAAAAATTCTGTCTCATCTGTTTTCAATACAGACAAGCTTCCATTACCCCCTTCTATCTGTGTCTCTCTTTCCCTCCTGAAGCCATGCTTATTGATTTGCTGGAAAACACAGAGCCATATGTGCTCGAAGGGCATCTTATGAAAGCATACCAATGCTTCTGAAATACTGCTTACAGTCACAGAGAATGAAAAGACCATACAGTATTTTATGGATAACCAGCTGACAGTTATTCAGGCAATCATGATTTAATTAATGTCTGATATTTGAAATATTGTCTGTATTAAAATTCTATACTTTGTCTAAATAATCTTAATAACAAAAAAATAATATCAATAAACCATTGTCAATGCTAAAATGTAGGCTATGAAAAGTTCACTGTGTTATTAAATTCTTGTTAACTTATAAGAGCATAATATGACATCGAAAGAAATAAAATAAGCATGCACAATTTAATATCCAACATTAGCAGATACTTAATTTATGTAAAAATGTAAATAAAGTAAATAAAAGAATAATAATATGACAAAAGTGCATGAATCATGGTTTTGTTATTGCTATTTAAAACTAAATTAATTAAAGACTAACATAATTAAAGCTAACATAAAAACATATATTAAATTAAAAAAAAAAATGTTACTTTGAAAACTAACTGGAAAAAAAAATACATAACATTTTAACATTAAAAATGTTAATAAACAGCAGAGGCTAGGTCAGTTACATATGATCATGTAATTTGGAAAGCTCTGAACGAGATCAGCCTCCTCAGGAAATGCCTGGAGGCTTCTTCAAACAGCAGCCACACTAGAGTTCATGAGGATCACATTATACTACTGTTATATGTACAGCTGAAGATCCAGTCTGAGCCGCTCTCAACCCATGAAATCATTCTCTCCAGAACATCCTGACAAATAAAGCCTCTCACCATCTGAGGTGTTTACCCACCTGCACAGACAGCAGAAAAAACAAAAAACAGGAATCTACACTGGCTGAGAATGTCTTGAGCATTACTTTCGTACTCCAATGTACCCCTTCATACACTGTTACTGTATATTAAAAAAAAACACAAAAAAAACAGTGTTCAGTGTGTTAGGAATTATGTGTGTGCTTAGCTGGATGGGCATATCAAACAAGGCGTAAACTGTAATTTAACAAGTAAAATAGAACAAAACATTCATAATTTACAACAGAAAACCATTCTAAAATCAAATATATTATGACCTTCCAGTAAACCTGATCACAAACAACACGAAAGAAGAGATGGAGAATATATTCACACACGCACATACACAAAATTTATCCAAAAAGCTAACAAATGATATTACCAGCATAAAAAAATGAAAGATACAATGTCTCTGTATTTGAACCTCTCAAGTTTGTGCCAAACCTGAGGAAAAATCATATTCAAGAGAGACATCGGATTGTCTGTACAAAGTTCACAAATTGGCTTGATTACTGACCTAGATTCACACACATCTTTCTTTTTCCTCTTTATGCCATAAGATGTTTTGTTTTAAAATGTCATAAAATGTTTTTTTCAAAACACAGTTGAAATATAAATCACACATGTTCAAACTTGTGACCTCAGACTTTTGGCCTCCTCTGTATATATAAAAAACACCTTGTTTTTAGCTGTCATGTTCATCATCTGGTGATTCACCTTTCATGCTTCCTGGTAGCACACTTCAAAGGGAGCCTAAAGAGGGGGTGAAGGAAGTGTCAAGTCTGCTATGAGCCCAGAGGACATGTGGACATGCAGGGACACACACACAGTCCAGATCAAATAAAAACTCCCCAAACAGACCAAGCAGCACTATCAGATCTATAACAGATCTCATCCTCCCATTCCCAACATATTTTCTCTTTTAAAAAACTTGATACTCCTTAGCTGACCATGCACCTACCCTCTAACCCGAAGTAATATGATTTACATGAGTCACTGGTTGAACAATGAAAACACAGTAAAAGCAGTTAATCAGCAAGGGGAAATGACAACAATCCCTCCCTGAGATAAAGCTAGAACACAAAGCTAAGATGAAAAAACAAATATTATTACAACACACAAGTACATCTGGAAAAGTGTCACACACTTAAATGAAACAATCTAAACTCACAGAAAGGCCATAATCAAATATAAAATGATGACAAAAGATAAAAGAAAACATTGATGTCACTTGTATGTTGTTTATTCTTCCAAACAGACAAGTTATAGATAAAAAGATCTAAATAGTTTTTACGTTCTAATCCTTTCTCATACACAAATCCACTTAGGCTCTGAAAGCCAGCGTGTCTCAACACTCTCCTTCCTCACAGTGAAATATAAAGACACCTGCAAAATCTTACATTATAGTAGTATTGTGGCAAAAAGCCTAGAAATTGGCTTACTCATGCACAAGAGCATCTGCAGTGTCCTTTCCAAAGAAATCAAGAGACACTGACAAGTGAAAGGAACAAGACTAAATGTGCGCAGCATACAAGAACGTACAGGATATGAGTTTAATCGTCCAGAAAGTTACGTTTTAATAAAGCATTTTCATATAGCAGTGTGCTGTGAATACTTTGGTCCCGCTCGAATCAAGAGTATAGACTTCAAAAGGAGCAGAGATCCCTCAAGTGTTTATGAGGCCAAAGACTTACTGACAGAATCTGACCCTTTACTACCCTTTCTACTTTTCTCCTTGTGTTACTATATCACATGCACATCACTTTTCAAGTTTAGGCCGGGTAATCTTTTTATTGTTTTAATGTTGTATGCTCACCATAGCTGCATTTATTTGACTTTATTTAAAATGAAGTAAAACCGAATATTATGAAATATTAATGTAAATTTTAATATATTCTAAAATGTCATTTATTCCTGCACTGCAAAAAACCTCAAGCAGTTTCAACTAATTATTTAGTAACAAGTTCCACCGAAATTTTAAGTTGAGTCAATTTCTGACTTTAAAGTGTTATCTGAATTGCTATTTTTTAGTTGGCTCAACCTTTAGTGAACTAGTTTTATAGTTCATTCAACTAAAATGTTTTCATTGGTCAAACATTTAGAGACTGTAGCAAGTTATGTCAATTAAAATGTGTCTGTTTACTCAATCTATTTTATATGTTACCTCAACTAGGATTTACATAAACACATTTTTATAGCTTAAAAATTTTTTTAAATGATGAACTGGTTTATTAATCACTAAAAAGACACTTTAAAGCACATAAATAGCCTTTATTTAATAACAATCTCTATTTAAAACATTTTTTATACAAACTAAACATACAGGAATAAAAAAAAATGGTCAACTACATCTTGGATGGCGTAAGGGTCAGTAACAGCAAATTTTGGGAAACCTCCAGTCGAGTTGTAATACAACTGCAAAATTCACTTTAAACACCGTTTCACAAGTTCGCACTGTCTCATAAATAATTAAGAGTGTTTGGCGTGCTGTCCAGGGGGCGAGCTGGTAGCTCGGCGGACTCTGAGCCCTACTGGTTAGAACCCTAGTGAGGGCAGAGCTAGGCATCAGGCTCGGACCCAACTTGCCCCCTGACAGAAGGTGCGAAAGAAGGTGGAGTAGAGGAGGTGGAGGGATGCATAGCTAGATGTGGAAGGGAAGTAGACAAGCTTATTGAATGAACGAATGAACGTGACTGGATAATGATTAGGTAGCTGAACGGAGATAATGCGGAGCCAGCCGTGGC
>JAUMHQ010000046.1:3936936-3953362 GCA_032361165.1 Enteromius paludinosus | reverse complement strand
TGTACGTGTCTGTGTCTGTACGTGTCTGTGTCTGTACGTGTCTGTGTCTGTACGTGTCTGTGTCTGTACGTGTCTGTACGTGTCTGTGTCTGTACGTGTCTGTACGTGTCTGTGTGTGTACGTGTCTGTGTCTGTCTGTCTGTCTGTACGTGTCTGTGTCTGTCTGTCTGTCTGTACGTGTCTGTGTCTGTCTGTCTGTCTGTACGTGTCTGTGTCTGTCTGTCTCTGTCTGTGTCTGTCTGTCTGTCTGTGTCTGTCTGTCTGTCTGTGTCTGTCTGTCTGTCTGTGTCTGTCTGTACGTGTCTGTCTGTCTGTCTGTCTGTACGTGTCTGTCTGTACGTGTCTGTCTGTACGTGTCTGTCTGTACGTGTCTGTCTGTACGTGTCTGTCTATGTCTGTCTGTACCTGTCTGTCTGTCTGTATCTGTCTGTTTATGTGTCTGTGTCCGTCTGTTTATGTGTCTGTGTCCGTCTGTTTATGTGTCTGTGTCCGTCTGTTTATGTGTCTGTACCCGTCTGTTTATGTGTCTGTACCCGTCTGTTTATGTGTCTGTACCCGTCTGTTTATGTGTCTGTACCCGTCTGTTTGTGTCTATCTGTACCGGTGTGTCTGTACCGGTCTGTGTCTCTGTCTGTCTGTGTCTCTGTCTGTCTGTCTATCTGTCTCTGTCTGTATTTGTGTGTCTGTATCTGTGTCTGTCTGTCTGTATCTGTGTTTGTATGTCTGTCTGAATCTGTATCTGTCTGTCTGTATCTATGTCTTGTCTCTGTCTGTCTGTCTCTGTGTCTCTGTATCTGTGTGTCTGTATCTGTGTCTGTCTGTATCTGTGTATATCTGTTTGTGTCTATATGTGTCTGTCTGTATGTGTCTATCTGTTTGTGTCTGTCTGTATGTGTCTATCTGTTTGTGTCTGTCTGTATCTGTCCATTTGTGTCTGTCTGTCTCAGTATCTGTCTGTTCGTGTCTGTCTGTCTGTTCGTGTCTGTCTGTCTGTCTTCCTGTCTGTCTGTCTATCTATCTATCAATCAATCAATTGGTGGCTCTTAAGAGCGAAGGGTTCCTAATTCTTGCATTAACACCCTCACCTTAATTCTCAAAATCTTTTACTGTATGAATATGATTGGGATGGGTATGATTAGGGATGTAGATTATGATCATGCAGAACATCTGCTTTTTAATATTAATAAACAGCCAATATTTAACAGTGGTCATGCTAATAAGCAACTAGTTAATCTTTTCTTCTCAAAAAAGAGCATTTCTTGTTCAAAGGTCACACCTTAATTTTGCAGTTTATGTAGTATTTCATCCTTCTCATGGACGACATAATTTATTTATACATTTATATTTTTGCTATTTATAGTGTCAATCTTACTTTTTTGGGCCCATTTGTCCCGTAAAGCCTACTTAATAATCATGGACATCTGAATATGAGGCGTTTTACATCAACAGCCATTGTTAACAATTAAATATCACTTAAATGATTATAAAAAAAGTGAAAAGGATTAAAATCATCCTTACAGTTTTCACACTTTCAAGTGCCATGAAGGGAACATAACGTGTTGAGGCACACGTTATTTCACTAAAATTAGACCACAACCCCCAAGAGCAACACTGCCAAGGGAACCCCTCAACCAATCAAGAGGATGTTGCTCATGAACCGCTCCCTTACCCAGAAGCACAACTAAATTGTATTTTTACAGACGCCAACCACAACCTAGTACCAAATGTCTTCACTGCTGCATTCCGATTTAATTTGTGATTATAAAGAGATGCGTATTGCAAATTTATTAGCAACAAAAATGGATCCAGCATTTCTATGAGCTTAATTTAAAATGCATTACTTACATGTGATGGTATGTAGATGTCATAAGGGTTTCCAGAATCCACATCTATGACGTGAAAGCCCACACTAGACCCATAGATGACCTTTAACCTCTGACCCTCTTCCACAGTCAGGTCCACCAGCTGAGGTCTGTGCTGCAGTTCTGTGAACGACTGCCAGAAACAAAGAGATACAGAAATGAATGGTGAGACTAGGGAACTGGTTAAACATTCAGTTAATGTATGCAAACCTTCAAAGCAATTTCTTTCATGGACAAATTATATTATTACATGTTAGTTAAATAGCAAGAAAGAAATACAGAGAGCATTTGAAAGCTGAGGAAATGTTGTTACACCATCATACCTTGAAAGCCATGAATTTGTGGTACGGCTTGGGGGCCCATGCATAAATCTCAACAGAGCTCTTCAGCGCGATCACCAGGAATTTGATTCTCTCGTATTTCACTGAAAACACAGTAAATCACGTCTTCAGTTACCTGCAGCTCACATTTGCAGTCTGTCACATTCATACAAGAATGTCTTGCTGCCACTCTCCATGCTGTTAGAGGTGAGCTGAATGCCGATCTCCATTAGACTACTCAACCGCCTCCGCTCTAACAGGAAAGCCTTCATCTTTCAACACCAATATCTTGGACTTCATTCTGCATGCTCAGAAAATGCAGCTAATATATATGCTGCTAATATTTATATCAATATGTAATTCTGATAACAAAATAGAAAATAGTAATAATACAATAATAAAGCAGTTGTATTCCATTAAGCTGCTACTATCTGTTACGGTGTGTTACACACGGGGCGTTGGTTTGGTCACAAAAAGAAATGCAACGTCGGTCATACGGAAGTATTTTGGATAGGGCTGCACGATCATCATTGCGCAATATGTATTGCGCATCTTGTCAGTAAAGCCGGTTCTGTAATCAGCTGTAAATTCCATCAGGTGCGTGATCTTACATTGAGCCGCATTCACTAGGCAGAGCAGTTGTTCACTGACGAGCTGTGCAAAATCACGCTGATAATGAACCCGAATTTCCCAATATCGTGCTGCCCTAATTTGAATACTTACTTTATGCCACAGTGTTAATGTAACTTATAATTAAATTTTGAGTTTTGGATATTAGTAATTCTGTGAAATTTCACTGGCACTGAACTCAATGCCTTTGTACAATTGTGACAGCTTTAGCTGAGATAGATGGCTTACCAACTTTATAGTGAATACAGCCTTCCAGATCCCCAACAGTGATCCAGCCCTGTTTCTTCTCTACCTCCGGATCATTGTGCAGTATCCTGTTTCTCAGCCATGACAAGTAGTAGACACGTAGCTTGTTTTTCTTCCCTGCAAACATCAATGACAAGGCTGACATTTTAAAAAAACATGACATGTATGCCCAAAAGACACAAAGAGCTGCCTTCAGGCTTTGGATCAACACTTTTTATTTAGTGTATACTTATAAATGTGTACTCCAATTTCACCTGACTGCAAATGTTAACTTTGATGCCCTTGTCTAGCCCTTTTTATAGTAGGACAAACCTGATATGGTCACCAGGACATTTAGACCCTCTAGCACCTCCATCTGTTGGAAGCGTCGGCGAGTGATGAGGTTATACACCTTGCCCTGACCGCTACGGTCCAGCAGCATTAGACCATTCTCGGTTCCCACCAAGAGGTTTACACCTGAACACCAAACACAAGCCTTGTCAGAATTGGATTATGAGTCAAGAATGTATATGAGAAGAGGAATTAAAAACCAAAAAGGCAAATATCAGAGAGAGGGTGATTTACCCCATAGAGCAGCACACAGGATCTCTGAGTTGAAGCGCTTCTTGTATTTGCGGATCTCTGGTGTGTCGCTGTGAGGTCTGATGTTGGTGGGGTTGACATTGACCACAGAGATCTTGCGAGCCTCATTCAGTTTGGCCTGTTCCTGACGCAATAGCTCATTAGCAAACAAAGCTACAAAGGTGAGAAGACAAGAAAACACATTAAATGATATGAAAGAGGAAACATTTCATTCATAAATGGACAAAAACCAAACACAGCCGGATTCATTCAGTGCCTAGAATAAACCTATTCTAAAATCAATTTTATCCAAAACGGCGTATCTAACTTGCTTTCCATAAATGTTCATTCTTTCAGTGTTGCAGCCGGTGATAACACATGTTTGCATTTTTTTCATTTACCGGCCGCTGAGCTCTCATCGCTGTCATCTGTGGGGGAGGTCTGATACACACGTGGGTCCACAAAAGGAGTGAAAGAAGCTTTCAAACCACCTCCATGACCAAACTAAAAAATAAATAAATAAACCATATCAGCTCCAGTTCAATGATTTAATAGCACACATTCAGTCTAGAGTTGGGGCTAAAAACACAACAGCACAGCTCCTGCTGGTTAGATAATAGATGGTTCAGAACAAATGATTTCTATGACACAGTAGGAAATTTTAGACTTTCACTTGTGAGTCTGCAAATAACGTATGTGACAGAGTTATGGAAATACTTTTAATTCTAGTTATAGTGAAGAGGAGAGAGCATCCCTTTTCAAATGTTACCTACCTCATCCATAGAGTCCAGGTCCTGGGAATTGAGGCTTGTAGGAGTTCCTGATGGGGAGTGGCTTTGCTGCACCAGGTCTGGTAGGTTCCCGTGGCCTGTAAAACCATTGCTCTCGCCGTGGCCCAAGCGTTGCCTCTCACTGGTCTATAGAGAACATCAAACATAAGTCACAAATGTGTGAATGTATGTGAGAAGTGAGAGATAATACAATCTTTTTTTTGGAGCTAAACAATATTTAATGTGGCAGGCATCTGAGTCTCACCTCTCTCATTCTTAGGGTGCCATCCTTAGACTCATCGTTGTAGGAGTCACCAAAGGACTCCTCACGGCTGCTCGTGAAAGACTCATTATTTCCCTGAGCGGAGGGCCTGAGGGACACAAATAGGGGAAACTTAGGCTTCAAGTTTACAGAATGCCAATAAAAACTGAATTATAGTTCTGCGTTTATTATACATTAATAGGATAAAGGGTGGAGAAGGGACCAAAACGATTGCAAGCCATAAGCACCCTGACTCAACATGTAAGAACATGTGCCCTGATTGCTAAAGTTGCCCAGTTCTGACATAAAAATTTATTTTTAGAAACAAGACCGAAGTAAAGGTTTATGCTTACATGATCCTGGGGATGTCACTGACTGGCACCGTGCCATCATGCCCCACAGTACCATCCTCATCCTCACTGCTCTCAGAGTCCTCACTGGAGGAAGAGTAGTCGGTCAGTTTAAGGGGTGGTCGGTTGATCTCATCTATCCGCAACTCCCTCAGTTCTTTAGCGAGGGCAGTCAGATCCTGAAAGAAAGAGAAAAAAAGTAATGTAAATAGAACTGTAATCTTCAGTAGATAACAATAGCTCAGTTGCTGATTTTTTCATTGTTACATTACTATTATTTTTTTCCCTCAAACTATTAGGATTGGCTAAAATGAATGAGATCATTACAATATAGCACTAGTTGGCGTCAGTGAGCTGACATACATACGTGAACCTGGACCACAAAACCAGCCAGAAGAGTACATTTTTTGAAAATTAGATTTATACATCATCTGAAAGCTAAATAATTTCATTGATGTATAGTTTGTTAGGATAGGACAATATTTGGCCAAGAGAAAACTTTTTCCAATACGGTTTGAATCAGTGCATTTGATGGGTCAAGAAAATGAACCAGTTCACAAATATTTCACCGATTTATCAGAGTAAGTTTGTAGGGTTTAAAGGCTTTATAACTGTGCTTTAAAGCTCCAAATTTAAAGTAGCTGTCCCAACACTGGTGATTAAAGTAATTGAAAATGTAAAGTTGATTCTCACTCAAAACAGCAGGTTCTTAAGAGGTTTGCTCAAGAAGATTCAGTTGTAAAATCTCACATATTCAGATATTTTTCTCTTTCAAAGAAAAAAATGTCTGAAATGATTTGAGTTCTTTGGAGGTCTCATGCAAAGGTCATCTGTAATCAGTTTGCATTTGACATGTAATACCAGCTTTAGGCCCAACATAAAAAATGCCCCCTCCTGAACTTTAGTTGCTATAGAAACAACAAGGCTCCCAACAAACAGCTGGGGTTATTTGCGATGGGGCGAGAGAATCCGAGCCAAGTGGGGAGAATAACACACACCCACACAGAGTCCATTGACAAAGCCACTGGCACTCCAGCTTGGTGAGAAAGTTGAGAGGGTGAAAGAGGACAAGCGTTTCTCAAGTCAGTGTTGCTATTGAGATTAGCAGGCAAGAATTCCCACAGTCCTCTGCCAAGCAACCTTTAGATTGAGAGGGACTCAGAGAAAGATGGATGGGAATGTTACCAGGTCCAGGTGACAAGACAGATAAAGAACAGCAGAGAGAGAACACACAGGAGAGATGTGCAGAAAGAAATCTGTAGCTGGTTAATACAGATTGTAGGTCAGCTAATTATGTGGACAGCTCATGCCCTTTGTTCAAACATTCATCACGCCTCAAGAGAAATGTCCTCAAGTAAGGCCTTCGGATGTCTGCGCTAAAGTAGCTCACAGAGAAATAAACCTACATCAAAAAACAAAAAGATAAGGTTTGTTTTTTCATGCAAATAATGGCACTGGCAATGCCAATTTTATAGGTGTGATACCCTGGCAATGCATATGCAAATAAATGGCATATTTTACGCATTTGGCAATTGCTTTTATAGAAATTGACTTCCACTGCATTTATGTTAATTGTAATGTTAATACAATTTATGTTTATTCCAAACAAAGTCTTAAATATCAGTTTTGGCCAAGAGATTTCATTTCAGTGTATCACTTATCTAAAAGCTTTGAGTGTACACAAGTAGAGAACTGGCAGAGAGGACAGTCTGAACAAAGCAACCAGTGGGACAATTGGCTTCCAACAATAAACCAGCATCTGCGTCTGAAGGTTGCTTAGTCTAGAACGGTGTTCGGAGGTCACATCTACATCCAAAGAGAACTTAAAGCACCTTCAAGCAAATGCTAGATAAAAATGAGGTGACAAAGTAGGTTCAAATAGTAGTGCACTGCACATTTTGAGACAGGAAGAACAGCTAGTTTACATTTAAGGGTTATTGGGATGCATCTTACCGCAGGTCGACCAGGTTTGCTCAACTCTCTGCTTTCCTCCTGAATGGGTTTGGAAGTCTCCTGTAAAGCCACTGGAGATCCTTCTGATTTACCAGAGCCTGGAAAACAACATAACAGGTTGTAACCACATGATTGAGACTGGAGGACATCAAATGTAAAAGTGTCAGAAAAACCCATACTGATTGACCCTTATTCTGCTTATTGGTGAGGAGATAAAAGTCAACCTACAGAATGTTAACTGAGATTATTGCCATTATTGTAAACAAAAATATACAAAAGTTTTACTCTATCTTTCCAGCATCTCTATATAAACCTACTAGATTGAACTAAAAATTCAAACAAGCAAACAATGTATCCACCATGTCATACATCCACTTCACTCTCTAGAGGACGAGCGCAGTACTGCACATCTGACATGGTGAACAGAGTGGAACTGCCTAGCAAAAACAACCAGAATGAAGTCTGAACAAGTGCCAGCTCCTCCAGTCCTTTGGAGACTGTCAGACTGAGGCATTCTAGGAGGGCCATGTCTGCACCACTCACAACACAACATCAACACCCACACTGTGTTGTAACAAAAGGTTTGCTCATGGGGACCCACTTTTAAAACAGGCCTGGATCAAGTTCTGATCCTTTCTATCCCCCAATTACCTGTCTGCCTCTACTAGCCTTTCTTTTTCATGGTTTTAAACCTCAAGGCTGCTTTCCAGAAGGTTTTGGGTTTGATCCCTCAAAACAAAAAATTAATCACAATGTAACTTACTACAGATGGATTGTTTCATATTATGCCCTATTGTTTATTTTGAGGTGTTGCAGAATACACTGCATACAATAATTTTTCATAATTTGGATGACTGGGATCTTGACACCACCACCACAGGGCATGAATGGAGACAGAAGCAGATGGAGAAAGACCAGGCAGGACAAAACGAGGAGGTCTTTCCTAAACGAGGGACTACATCTGTAGCATGGAAATGTGCTTTTAAGCACTGCAGTTTTAAAACAACTGATTTTAAACCACTGAAAAAAATAAATAAATAAAAATCACGCTATATGCGTGCACCGTCTCTGTTTCGGTTTAAGAGAAGCACACATTTTTTGGCGCTTTATTGGCGTTGAAAGATCAGAATCTCCATTTTTGCAAGTATCCTTATAAACTGTAATTTAGGATTTATGACAGAGTTTACAGCTAAAAGAAAAGACACATATGTAACGGTATATTGGATCTGGAATTCGGTCTTAAAGGGACCTACATAGACGAAGAGACAATTTGTTTCTTATTCTTATTTCATCATTTATCTTCAGTGAGCTTTAGGTTTTTTACTTTCTCTTTTTAGGCTTGTATTAGTTTGATATTGACATTGTTGGCAATGATTATGAAAATTCTATGGTATTAAAGATTTCAATATATCTATATCTATCATTATCAAGATATAACATTTCCGTCATATTGCCCACCCTTATTTTGTCGTCAAAGTTGTGTGACATGTTCATTTAAAAGAGTTCTAGAGTTCTTTTATCAGGATTGTATTCTAGAATTATTTTGTCCGTTACAGAAACTCAACATAACTCAAGACTAGGGCTGCATGATTAATCGAAAAATATCTTGATTCATACATTTAATTCTAAATGATGCCGATTCACTTCTGTGTATTTCTCTGCATTCAGATTGTGCTGCATTCACATGTTATTGGTCACACTCACACAATAACAAAACACTACTAGTTCACCAATCAATCATAAATCTTGATCACTTTTCTCCTCATCCACTATCACTCACCTGACACCCTTGTGGAATGCACTGCGCACATTTTAGCAAGAATTGTGCAGCCCTCTCACCTTTGGGCTGGTTCCTCTCACTGGATCCAGGATGCGAGCCACCCTGAGAGCTGGGCGTGCTGGAGCTAGATGAGCTGTTACTGCTGGTTCTCTGCAGAGCCACATCCAGGGACAACTCTGTCCTCCTCAGGTCTGGATTACTGTAGAGTTCAAGATACAGTCAGTGCTTCAATATGCCAACATAGAGCATGTGATCTGACTGAGAACGGAGTTGAGCTGACCTGGTGCGGATGAGCTGGGAGGCCGCTCTCCCGCCTCCACCAGACTCTCCGTTCCCAGGAGAGTTCTTCCTCACAAGAGCAGGGGAGATAGAAGAGGTCCGCTGAGGCACCTGGGTAGTACCGCACAACTTTAATCAAACACACAAATGACCAAACGTCAGAGACGAGGGATCATAGCGTGACCACAACAATCAGTTCTCTTGAATAAAACAGACAGACTGCATATTTTATTATTACTGATACTTTTAATAATTTATTTACTGCAAAGTCTCATAGTACATAGTAACAAACTACCATAAAGAATTTTGAGGTCCGTATGATTATTATGACTTTTTATTTTTTTTGAAAAAAAACAATACTTTTGTTCAGAACAGATAAAACAAGATAAAACAATAATATAAAACAAGATATTTGTAATTGCAATATTATAATAAAAAATTAATGTTATGACATGTAATTTCTAAAACAAACAAACGCAGCCCTGGTGAGCATAAGCAACGTCTTTTTGAAATATGTATATATATATATATATATATAAAAAAAGAAAATAAATCATCCTGACCCCAAACTTTTGAAACCTAAAGTATGTCGAAATTAGTATCACAAGTTATCTCTTCAGGTGTGAAGCCTTGAAAATAGGAAAAAGTAAAGCTCATCTTTAAAGTTCATTAGTGTATCATTCTGACCTTGGGAGGAACATCATCTTCCATTAGCCAAGGGGAACTGCGGTCAGGCTTTTCCTCACGGCTAGCCATGCGAGGGGCCGGAGGGGGCATCTCTGAAGTCGGGTCGGAGTTCTGCCGTGGCATCTCTGGCCGATGGGATACCAGGCTCTCCTGGAAGGCTGAAACGCCCTTGGCAGATTGATCATGCAAGGACTGAGAGACTGACAGAGAGGAGCTATGGGATCTCACTGGAACCAAATGAGCCATCTAAAAAGAAGAAGGCAGCATGTAAAATTTGATATTCTTGTATATATTTTAAGTATGAAATGTTGGAAAATGGATATCCTTTGTAGAGTCTTTTTATCTTTAAGATAATAGAAAGATAAATAACATTCCTAAAAATACATAAATAAATGATGCATTACTGATATATACAGAGCATTAAGAATGGTTTTAATAATAAGCTAAATGTCGTACCTGAGGCTCCACAGGGCGGTGCATAGGAGGGGTCCGTGCCGGCTGCATACCCCCACTGCTAAAGGACTCAGAGCGTGGTGGAAGGGAAGGGTCTGAGATACGGTTGGCCACTTTATGCTGCAGGGCAGGAGAACTCTGGCGGTTCAGTTTAGAGCGCTCCTCAACCTTCATGAATAATAAAAAGTCCATTAAGAATAGGCCAAACCGTTTAACTCAGCCACCACCAACCAAACAAGCGAAAACTAGCAAGACCCAGCAAAATGCTCCAGAAAGGACATGTTTGGGAAATGCACCAGCAAACGCTAAAGTTAATCAGTTGAAACTATCACACCATCTGAAAGAGAAAAGCAATCTATTCAGCTAGAAGCTGAATTAGCCGTTGCATGTTGATCGGGTCATTCATACAACAATTGGTTAGAGCGGACCAGCACCTTCTACAAGCAGAGAGACTGAAGACTTTTGAGAGGTGAAATGATAGAAAGTATTTCAATGGGTAAAGAATCTGCTTCGGCAATAGAAAAAGCCAAAATACGAGACACTGTTTGGGAACTAGCTTAAAGTTTCAGTTCCAGGCTAATTTCTAAGAAAGTCATCAAGGAAGTGCAGTTTATATGAACCCATGTCTATATTTAGAAGATAACAGTATTTTAGTGTCTCACAACTTAAAGGCTTCTTTGTTTGCACCAGCAGATCTTTTCAAAGAACTAGACAGACACTGGTTAGCCATCTCAGTGTCGCAGAAATGCAGATTCCTACTGGGAGAGATGCTTAATATCAAATGGAAATAGAGAGTGGGTGGTTAGTGTGGAGATGGATGGCATCTTGCTCAGATATATGATATGTCTACAGTCATAATTCAGGTTATTTCTAAATGGCAACTAGATGACCCATCATTGAGGTCTAAACTAACTGGTAATATTAATTGAGAAGCTAGTTTTGTTCCCTATCCAAGAGCAGTACAACAAACTAAATTTTCTATGAACATGTAACTGCTATAGGATGAGACACAATCAGAGCCAAATAGAGGAAATTATTATTTTTTTAATATACAGTAAAGTGCTGCAGGAATGAGTCTTAAAACCCGGAAATTCCAGAGCTCAATGGTTTTTGGTTATAAGCCTGAAACAATGTCTGTGGTCAACACAAGGTCAACGTATATTCACATTTTATTCTAGTCATTAAAGCTGTTGATATGCGATAAATATCTTAATGAACTAAACATGCATGAATTAGCCAGAGATCTGTTTTTTATTAAATTATTTTCTTATTAAATCCTCTTTAATAAGAGCTTTTCTTTTTCTATTAGCCTAAAAAAATGACGTCTTTCATACAGCACTTTATTATGTGGATAGACTAATTAGATTTTGCTCACTAGGCAATCTACTTTGGCTTTGCACTTGATCTGGCTGGTTAGGACATTGTGTAGAGAAACAAAATTCATAGAACTAATTCAGCTTTTCAGGAGGACTTCCAGAAATCTGAACATTTCCCAATGCATACAATTTGCTTTTTAAATTAAACCTTTAGTTTTCAACCTTTTGATTTAAATGATTTGAAGAGTTTACCACATGCCACCTTGCGAGAGAAAAAGAGGAGATCCAACACCAATGGGAAATGCACCCAGAAGCACCCAGCAATGGGCTGCACTGTTTATGAAGGCTTACATAAACACAGAGAACATCCAGTCGGGGTGGTGGGCCATCAGAATCAGGATCAGGAGCAAACTAATGACAAAGGGGCTGACATGATGTCACTGATGGTTTAAGAGCCAGTGAAATAGGAATAGGGACACGTGGAGTACTGATAGAACAAGGGGTTAAGACGTCTACTTAATGGTCAGTTGCATAATGTACATATATAGATTTTATAGATTCGTTATTTTGAGGATTGAGAGAGTAAATCAGTAACATAAATCAAAGGACAGCTATTTACATCTATTCACACCAATTTACAAAGATCACAGACCACCTCAATTAAAGAGGGGCCTGATCGTCATCATGTTGTTGGGGGAAAATGGGGAGCCCATGGGGGACGAATTGGGGCTGGCCAAGGAGCTGCGACGGCTACCTGGGGATGGCGACCTTGAGGAGGATGGGCTTGCTTTAGGTGTGCTTCGAGGAGAGAGCCCCATCCAGCGCAAAACAGAACGGAGCGCTGGGGCCACTTTCGAATTTTTAGGGGATTTACGGCGAACAACCCAAAGGCCTTCACGTTCGCAAGATTTGGAGCGCCAGATGGGCTGGTTAAAACTCTGCCTGAACAACTCCGCTGAAGACAGGTCCAGAGCGGAGGTGCAGCGATTCACATGAAATGAATTGTTTGAATCGAACGTTGCGAGGGGCACGGCCCACTCCCATTTCGGCACCATTAAGAGGTTCTTGGAGGGCACTGAGTTAGAACGCTGAGATTTGGCCATCATTGTTTTGAGTGTGCCCTCCGGGGCTGACTGGGACAGCAAGCTGTCCTCATCGAGAAACAGACACTCCTGGTTAATGGCGATTTGTGGGAGGAAATCATCATCTATATCTGCTCTACAGTAAGGTGAAAACTTTAAACCTGAGGCCAGGTTCTCTGAACTAACCGCTTTAGTGATAATTGGGTTGGGCTTGCGTCCACGGGCCTCCTGTCCGGCCTTTTGGAAGGCCCTAAGCTGTCGCACCTGCTGGCTAATGTTTTCTCGACTCTCTTGCTGTACCGGGACACGGAAGCTGGGCTGCTGCTGCTGCTGCTGCTTCCTCTGATGTAAATGCTTCGTGACCTGTTCTTTAATAGAGGGAAGCATTCTAGTGGGGTCTGAGGGGCTCCGGTGGGGGATGTTGCGCTGGCGGGATGGGGATGAGGAGGATGAGGAAGGCTTGTGGATGATGGGTTGGATCTGTTTCAAGGGCCTGCCATGGACCTGAAACAGTGAGTCAAGAGTTTTTTTTTATTAAACACAGTTAAGTAGGTTAAAAACATCTGGGCCAGGTGCATACTACAAGACTCAAACATTTAGCGCTTTTTACACTTGAGGTCTCAAAGTCGCACCAACTTCCAACATGCCCTCGATATTCCAGACAAAAATCAAGTGTAGCCTTAAAGGTGCACTCAATCAAGTTAGTGTTGCTATTCTTTGTGTACTTTAGTTATCAATACCACAATACTATTATGCACTATCACTATCAACATTTTTTATGTACAACAAGGTGACGGAAATTACTAGTAGCACTTACCTGTCCAACACAAATAGTACTACTACTACTCAGGATTTTCACTGTCATTAAAATTTTCCATGTTCTGAATGTCTTGGCAATATTTATGCTATATTTCTTAGCCATGCTTTTTTATGCTTTCTTTTATTTATATAGCACCTAACTATTGAATGCACCTTTAACATAGGTGCTTTTGTGTGAAAACAAATTCTGTGATCACTGATGTTTGCAACAACTTTTTGTTTTGTAGTGTGCGCTTGGCCTAGTGAAGCAAAGACAAAACCAGAAACACTGTAAGGAATGTAGTTGGAGTCCAGACCACTTCACAAAGTCATTAAATACGGTTTCCTTCGGTTATATATAGTGTTCTAAATGGACTTTGGTGGTCCTTTTGCTGACATGCTAGGATAAAACAAGAGTGTTAATCTGTCCAGTTTCAGTTTGCTGACTCAGCATCAAGTATTGTTGGACTTTCAGTAAGTTTCCAGGCCGGTGACCCTGAAAAATGTGCTGGAAAACATTTCTGCAGCATAACATGGCGTCCTAACCAGAGGCAATGTGTTTCCAGTGACAAGCAATTTGTCTGTCTGCGCAGTTTGTGTAACAGTAGATTGTGAAGCCAATCAGAAAATATTTGATGGCAAATGTATAGTTATTATCATTAGGTTTTGGACAAATTAGACTTCACGGTGGGGCTGCAGAGTGCACCCTGGTACTTGTTGCTTATCATGGTCACAGCTGGTCAAGACAAAAAACAAAAACAGGGTTGCTTTTCACATCGTCCCAGCATCCCTGGAGTAAGGAAACGCTGTGATGCTGAAAAAAGGGACAACTTCAGTCTAATTTCAGATTTACCCACCTCTTTGGCCCAGGCAGGTTTGTCGCTGGGGTTGACTGCATCTTTGTAATGATAGAGTTGCTTCTTCTCTGCAGGTCTGGAGTCTTGTTGTTGTTGTTGCTGCTGCTGCTGCTGGAGAGATACAAGGTAAGCCCTCTCTTGCTGGAGCTGTCTCTGCAGTCTCTCTGCCTGTCTCTGTTCCTCCAGCTGTTTACGTTTATACTCCTAAAGACACAGAGAGGTTATGACAGTTAAAAAAAATATATATATACATATATATACACATATTTTATTTTTGCAAAACATCAACAAGCGCCATGCACTCACAAGGACTTAAAACACAGTACCACAAAAGCACAATGACCATACATTAGCACACATTCACAATCAAAACATGCATGTTCTTGATCAATAACATGAATCTCAAGCCAATTTGGAGGACACAAATCCATGCCAGGCATAGTTCTACCTCAGAAATTTGAGGTGATACTACAGATGGAAATACGAAATGAGCACCACTCCTCTGTAAAAAAAAAAAAAAAAAAGGTACATTTGAAGCTCAAGAATGGAGCTACCGGGAACATAAAATCCTCAAGCGCAGTTTTATCATTCTCTTTTTCTCCTTTGTCTCCCTAGTGGCTCCAGTGAAAAGCACATTTTATTGCATCATTCTGGCCTCCTCTAAACTTCAAAACTCCCAAGAGCAAAGGAAGAAAGGTAAGACCTGTTAAGGTCCACTTCTCTTCTAGTTTACCATAAAACGCATCAAAGCAAAAGGGATTTCACAGAAACAAATATTTTAATTGGTTAAGATTGAAAAAATAAATAAATAAATATATAAATTAATTAAACACCATAAATAAAAAAAACTTGTTTTGTTGTGAGTATTGTTTAGCCATTCTGTATGCTGGCGTTGATATGTGTAGTGTAGATGAATATATAATATGTGTGATGTATTGTACACCAATGTTAAACAAGTAAAATCTATTTCTATAGTGTCATATACAGTTGCCATATACTGTACAAACAAAGTAGTTAGCACCAGTAGTGTTCCTAAGTCATGCTGCTCAGATGGGTAATTCAGGTTCAAGTCCAGCTTACAACATAACGTATGTCTAACTCCTCAATATGTCCCCAGTGTCACCAAATCAAACCTACATTCTTGTTCTTTTTCAAATGCTATTAATTCTCATATTTTACAAGCACAAGCAAAAACTTGCCAATATAAGCACTTCATTTTAATAGTTCAAAGCAAACAAAAACTACATTTTGATTCTGCATGCATGAAAGGATGGCAAAGGATTAACAGTCAGGGAGATATGGGTCAGCACAGAAGCGGGTCGGGGAGGAGGGACAGGGTTCATGGGCACAGCAAGCCGAGTGTCTTCTCTCTGTTACCAGCAGAAGTGCCTGCTCTTGCAAAAGCTGTTGCTGCAGGATCTCGAGCTGCCTCTGTTCCTCCTCCAACTGACGACGGATATACTCCTACAGACCAGTCGCGACGCAAGAGACAGAAAGAGAGGAAAAAACAGAAGAGCGGGTTTATCACAGTTTGCACAGAATTTGGAATGAAAGTGTGATGAGAGAAGACCAAAGAAGACGAAGTGCGAGATGGGAAGTAGAACTGCAAAATGACAGAACGATAGCTATCCAACTAGAACCGCTAGAATGACAGCTAGCTATCTAGAAAGACAAAATCATAACTAGAACAACAGAGAGAACAATAGCTAGTTAGTACCCATGGACTCAACAACAGCTACATAGCCAAACATATAGACAGCAAAATAGCCAACTAGCTATAATCATAGATTGGAAAGAGTTGCCAAGCTAGATAAAATTATAGATTACCCTGATGAAAAAAACTGCTAAAACCAGTTAAGGCTGGTTGGCTGGTTTTAGCTGGCAAGCTGGAAATGTGGCCAAAACCCCTCTAAAACCAGCTTTCTGACCAGCATAAACCAACTAAGACCAGGCTGGTCTCCCAGCTAAAACCAGTCAACAAGCTTAAGCTGGTTTTAGCAGTTTTTTTCTGCAGAGAATATAGAAAAGAAAGAAGTTGGACAGCTAACTAAGGCCCAATCCCAATTCTACCCCTTACCCCTACACTTACCCCTACCCCTCCGTTTGGCGCGTTCACATGAAGGGGTAGGGGTGTCTCAATTCCCCTTTGATCAGAGGGGTAGGGGTAAGGGGAAGGGCTAGATAGCCCTCGAAACGAAGATTTTTCGGGACCTCACTTCA
>JAUMHQ010000046.1:3925967-3936282 GCA_032361165.1 Enteromius paludinosus | reverse complement strand
ACTTTATTTCAAGGGGCAAGGGGAAGGGGTGAGGGGTAGGCAAAGGGGTAGAAAATAGAATTGGGATTGGGCCTAAATTGAAACAAAGCTAACAATAAGCTAGCCAGCTAGAACCAATTAAAACAAAAGCTAGCTAACTGAAACAGAAGCTAGATGAATAAAAGCAAGCTAGCTAGAACCGTAATGAAAGCTAGCTAACTGCTAGAACAACAGCAAGCCAGCTAGAACGATAGTCTGAAAACACTGCTAGCAAGCTAGCTAGCTAGCTAAATAGAAAAATGATAGCCGCCTAGATAGAATGAAAACATGATTGTTAAAATGATTGTTGATGAAAGAAAGAAAGAAAGAAAGAAAGAAAGGAAGAAAGGAAGAAAGAAAGGAAGAAAGGAAGGAAGGAAGGAAGGAAAAAAAGAGCCAGGTTGGTTAGGTATGTTTTGCATCTGGGATGTTTGTTTAAGGTGGTCATGTGTTGGCAAAGGACCAGCAAAAACCAGCTTCAAATCAAGCATATGCTGTTTTTTTTCAACAGGCAAGAAATAGAGGTGTGAAAAAGAGAGAAAAATATGAAGTGAAAGATCAGATAAACAATTTAATGAAGCGTAGACCTGCTGAATGCGTGGGAAAGAAGAGAAAGAACAGAGCTGATAGTGTATCAGAGCGAAGAGCGGGTGTAAACGTGTGAAGAGAAAGAAAGAAAGAAAGCACACTTGGAGTTTGTACATGAGCACACCTGAAACAGCATGTCTGAGAGAACAGGTGGGAGAGGATACTGATAGTGAGAGCAGAGAGAGGGGAGTGTAATCGCTGTGTTCTCAAGAGCAACTGTGAGATGATGATGATGATGATGATGATGATGGAAAAACCTTTTCAGAGCTCTGGAAAACAGCGGCCATTAACAGAGCCATTCTTAGAAACGTGCCGACAGCTCTGCGAGGTAATTAACCTCGCCCACACGAATGAAAGAGAGATATTCTCATCTATTTATCAAGTCAGTGACTCAGCCGTCCCTTCATACATCATGTGATGTGTGGGGGAATGGTTCAAGGTCGTGTGGCCGCACACACACACACACAGCCCAGAGATGGTCAATCTTCCTGGAGCAGATAAAGAGAAAAGCAAGAGTGCTGTGCGCTCATTTCCTGTGTCTTATCTGGTTCTCCACAGAACCTCTTGGTTATAGAGCCGTTCACAGGGTTACTTTAACAACAATTAACTTCTATTAATTGAGTGTGTAGTTGGTGTCATCGTCGGAGCAGTGCAGTGTGTGTGTACCTGCTCCCTCTCTGCCTGTCTCCTCTCCTCATCTCGACGGAGCTGCTCCTCATAGCGATGCCTCTGCTCCCTCTCCTGCTGCTTCCTGAGCTCACGCTCACGCCGCTGTTGCTGTGAGACACACACAAATCACAATCATGCAGCTGAATAACCTGTTGAGTCTTTAAACGGCAACAGCGTAGAAGCATTTTTCCTTCCACGTTCGCTGGTTTCATGCTGAATGAGACTCCAGTAAAACCCAACTGGAGTGTGTCGTTTGTTATTGTGTGATGCTATTGGGACGTAAAATGGACAATTGAGTCAGACCAGCTGATGTCCTCCATTATCCACATCAGTAGGTTAGAGCTTCTGTGATATGGCAAAAATGTATCAAACCGATCAAGACCAAAAAAATTGTTTTACTACACTATCCCATTTTGTTTATAATCATAATTCTTAATACTGAAAAAATAATCTACAGAATTACAGTAATTATGATTATTAACGGCCAAACAAAAATTGCATTACAATCACTGTAATGGTCACAATAATATTGTTTAGTAAAACCAGCAAAATCCCAATGAATATTGTGCTATTATACATACTACCCTAGGCCCTTGTAATAGTATTCCAAGAACAGACTTCACATGAAACTAGCTTATCATTAGCATGCTGCATTTCCTGCTTCCAACAATGCACTGTTCCTTAAAATAACCCTTGGCCTCAAGCTGGTGTTAAAGTCATCACTTAGTGGAAAGAGTAATGCTGCTCCGTGTATGTGTGTAACTGCTAATCTGGATGTTCTCCATATAAATACTAAAGATCTCTTACATCACTGAGCAGATGTAATTGAGCAAATGCAAAGAGCCTTAATTACTGGATTTAAATTAGGAAAAGTTCCCTTCACATGAGCTCAGAGCAGCTGAAGTTATGCCATGAGACTACAGCTGGTGTAAACCTTGGCAGTTATGGTAAAAACACTGGCTTACGCGCACACACACACACACACACACACACACACACACAATGACGTACCTCTTCTAATCGGCGCCTCTGCTCTTTTTGTTCTTCAATGCGTTTCTGTCTCTCTGCCAGTAGTTGGTGCTTGTGTCCCTCATTCTGCTGCTGTTCTAGCTGCTGTCTGCGCAGGGCCTCTGATCGTTCCTTATTGGCCAGTTGCAGCCGTAGGAAATCCCGCCTCAAAGTGGACTCTCCGGGTATGTTAATGATGGAGCTGTGTAGAGAATGAAGGAATGACCGAGTATGTCTCATATAGCCACATGCACACATCCAGTACAACCCCCAACACCTCATGCAGGATGTACCTGGGTTCTCCCATGTCATGCTCCTCCTCCTCCTCTTCACTCCCGCTGTACTCATACTCTGTCTCATCTGCAGGTGTGAAAATGTCCAGCAGTCACATTTCAGACATGCAAAACCCTCCCTGATGGGATCCCAGTCAGGTACCCTGACATTCTGTTTCGTTAAAGCATCTGTCTGCTTTTAAAGGTGCCAATATTTTATGGTTTTAAAACTTTTGCCTAAAGTGCACTTCTGATGTTGAAGGATTCTAGCACCAGATTCTATATTTTCATTGCGAATAAAGTTTTGGGCCCACTGTATACACTAGCATTCAAATGATTGGAGTCGGTAAGACTTCTAAATGTAGTACCAAGACTGTACTTATCGGAACAAAAATACATCATAAACAATAATATGAGATTAATCGCGATTAAATGCATCCAAAATAAATGTATTTGTTTAATATATGTATGTCTACTGTTTATTTATTATGTATATATAAATGCACACACACTTAGAATTTTTTACATGTACAAACCGGATTCCAAAAAAGTTGGGACACTAAACAAATTGTGTGCAATGATGTGGAGGTGGCAAATGTCCATATTTTATTCAGTATAGAACATAAATCACGGAACAAACGTTTAAACTGAGAAAATGTATCATTTTAAGGGAAAAATATGGTGGTTCAAAATTTCATGGTGTCAACAAATCCCAAAAAAGTTGGGACATGGCCATTTTGTCCCAAATAGATATTTGGAAAAGTGCAATACTGCTGAACGCTTATGTAATATAACTTCAAGCAGCATTTTATAGGGGCTACATGAAAGGGAAAAGACAACCCAAATGGGAAATGGGGAATGGAGGTCATGAGTGATGTGACAAATGCTAAATATCAGCAGAGATAGAGCATTGTGGTGAGGGCATTTTCTTTTCAACAGTTGCTCAGTTGTTGTAGCATGTTTAATATAAAGTGTGTAAAGACGAAACGGGGCGTATCTGGTTTGACATGTTAATATATAAAGCTAATCAGGTTGCTCACCTCTCTCGCCTCTCTTCTTCTTGGTGCGGTCGATGTGGTCCTTGAGCTGAATGCGGATCTGTCTCTCGTTGGGCAGTTCTCGGATAAAGGGATGTTTGAGGAGCTGCTCTGTGCTGGGCCTCTGGTTGTGGTTTTTCACCAGGCAGCTCTCAATGAATGACTGAAACTTTTTAGACCTGCAGATACGAGGAAGAGCTTGAGGGAAAAGCTACGGGCTTATCTCTCTCTTTATTTTTGGCTCCTTGTTATATCAGGCTGTCTGGCAAGAGCGGTTTTGTTTACAAGTTCAGGAATCATGTACTGAAGATAACGCTTGCCGTTAACAAACAAAAACCTGTACGTCTAGCGTGACAAGTAACCTTTCTCAGGGCGTCTGCACTCAAATGGGCTGACATAACGAATAAAGATCACATGTGACAGATGAAGTGAACGGTAAATACGTGTTCAGGACTTTCTGATTAAAAGTAGAGTGCTCGGGAGATCTTCACAGAAGCTTTGGACTGGGGGTCTGTCTCTGTGAACCTTTTTGAACAAAGAGAGGGGCACTCACCACTTCTTGGACTTGAGCCTGGGAGCCGGGTTTCTAGGGATCAGAAACAGGGCTCTCATTGGGTGCATATCACAAAGGGCTGTTGGGAGAGAGAGGACAAAGTTAACACTGGATGTGTTGTGCTGTCCAAAACCGTCCACCAGATCTCAGACTAGCTTTTAGAAACAGACAGGACAAATATCTAGTTCATGTGCCCAAACGTAAAATCAGACTCCATATTTCTGTTTATTATCTATTGAATGCTTCATTCTGATTGGACCAGTACCATGACAAGCAGCAATATATTAATATCCCGCGCTTACAATAAAGACCTGCTCTTGTCAGAAAGCTGCTTTATTATGTATTGCACTCACAATGCCACCCATTTACAATGTGCACAGAAAGCTGGCTACTATAGGCTTTATTCACACTGCAGTTAAACATGGCTCAAATTGGATTTTCCCCCTCACATGTGACAATCGTGTGCTTGATTTAGCCGTGGGGTGAAAAATGCAAAGCAAAGCAAAACAAAACACATAACTAAACAAACAGTGCAAGGCAAAGTGAACCAAAACAAACAAACAAACAAACAAACAAACAAAAAAACCATCCAAACCAAAACAGTGAAAAAAACCCAAAAACAAAACAAAAGCAAACCAAAACAGTGAAAAAAAACAAAGACAAAACAAAAGCAAACCAAAACAGTGAAATTAACCCAAAAAAAAAACAAAAGCAAACCAAAACAGTGAAAAAAAACAAAAGAAAACTAAAGCAAAACAAAACACAAAATAAAAACAAACTAAAATTATAAAAAAAAAAATTATATGTACATTTACACTTGTTTTGAACAGTGACAATGGACATCACAATGTAAATTCCAATGCTTAATTGAGTGCATCAATTCATATTAATGTATTTGTTGATGATGTCATGATGAATATTCTAGGGTGGGGTGTTTTACACATCTAGGTCAGTTTCACAGCATTACCTGTTCAGACAAGTGCATGACATGAACCAAATCGCACAATCATGTGAACACTATAAAAGCATGTAGTTCTGGTAATATAGTCTGCAAACGCTTTCTTGAACCGACACTAAAAATACATTTATTTCTCAAATACGCTGCATTAGTTTTCAGCATGGCTCGATATAAAACAACTCACAAACAATATGAATCATCAACAAGAGGTTAAAACCTCAATTTTCAACATGTTTGTGAAGTCCAACATCTCGCTTTCAACAAATCAACCGAATATGAAGCTAATACCAATTCTGGAACAGGTTTGTGCGGCTTGAATAGACAGATGGCAAGTATCAGACTACACGGGCAGGTGTGAGCGAGTTCCCAGCACAGAATGGTCGCGGTTTGAGGGTGCAATGTCTTTCAGCCTGGCAGCAGGGATGGCAAGCTCATTCCAAGCTAGAGGACGGTCGAGCTTAGTGAGTTTGACCAGCAATGTCACTTTTGGACACAGATCTGATGCTACACACCGAGGGCCAATATGCCAGTGCCAACAAAAATGCATGCACAAACACACACATATTTCCATTTGTTGTCAGCAGTCACAACGGTGAGTCATCTCTCCAATGTACTACATAACAAAAAAAAAAAAAAGGCAGATTTGTCCTCAAGTGCACTGCCCAGCAGCTTTCTGTCCCCTGGCCAAAGCAGTACCACCCTGCCAGGGCACCTTCCTACAGGATTATTCCCCTTTCCAGCCAGGACAAGATCACTACAGTCTGCCTGCCCTTTTGCCTATCCATCACTGCTCAGCCATCTGTGAGACAGCCTTCCACTGAGAGAAGCTCACGCAGCTCGTCCAGACTCTGACCGCAAGGACGGTCTTATATATCTAACAGATGCAAGGAAGAGGTCTGTGACATTCACATATGTTTCAGCCAATGTCATAAACCCCAACTTACTGTAACACTTTTATACGTGCTGGCTTGCATCCATCAAGTTTCAGAACGAAGGAACGTTTATTTGCTAAATATGTAATTCAGTGTAGACACTGCTTTTTTTTCTGTTAAACTTCCATAAAGTGAGTATTCTGCTTTGAAGTAGCCCTGTCCTGATGTAACTTTGGATGGTGTATAGCTTTTATAGGAAAACATAATTCCCAATATACACAAAGCAGTGAAGCATTTTACTCACGTGGGGCTCCTTCGGCCATCTCAATGGCTGTGATTCCCAATGACCACAGGTCACTCTGAAACGCAAGAGAGGAAACTTCACGTGAGACTTAAGACATCATAAAAAATAAAAAAGTTTAGAATTGCTATAGATAAGCTAGATAATTTTATGTCTTGTAAAAGCTTAAGTATGCTTCATATAATGGTGTCTTTTTTTCCATTAAAACAAATTAGTTGCAGTAAGAACATTTTAATTATAGCCAAATTACCAAAAACATGGGCTACGATATTAATCTAATTAACACAAGTTTTAGGTTTTACGCTTTGAAATATTGAGTCATGGGGAATGTGCCACAAAAGGAATGTGTGAGCAAGCCTGTCTGAAAGTGTAGGAAAATAATATCCTTAACAGCACACACAATCTCAACTGATAATAAGCCATAACAGACCGTATGGCACTGTATTCCCACAGAAAGAGTATTGTTAGGCAAAACTGTCATTAACTGGTCAGCAGAAATTTTGTTTACCTACACAAAGGCTTTTTTTCTGATCACAAGACACTGCATGTCAGATGTGTAGATAGGTTTAGATAAAAATAGATGCACTGTTAGTGTAACAACAGAAAACCGCCTGATAAAATACACTGCAGTAATGTTTTGGTCTTTATGTTAGTTTATGCAGGTCTTACAACTCAATAGATGTTTGTACTTTAAACTGATTTCATTTTTTTCCAAAAGGTGTGGGTACAGTATATCAGCCCTTCACAAGAACTGATTTATTCATTCAGATACTGAGATATCAGTTTAAATAATAAAAAAAGGTCACAGTTCGCTTAAGAGCCACAATAATTCACCCATCCCAGATTCTCTTCTTTATTGTTCTTTTTCTGTACACACAAATGTAACCACAGGTACTCAAGTAACAAACCGGTGTGATAACCTTTAGTTTCTCTTCTATGGAAGTCTGGCTGCCTGACAGTTTTCACTGGAACTGTAAACAATAAAACAGTTTGATGGATTCTATTGAAATCTGTGGAGTGATTTGACTTGATTTTCAAAACAAAGATCAGTGAAAGTTTCACCTTTCTGTGATCTGGCCTTTCTTCAGTGAACAGATACAGTAGACTCATGTTGCTGATACCTTCTTTAATTAAAAAAGGCATATGAAATATTCTCTAACACACAATTAACCCAGCAAGAAAAGTAGCTAGGTTTAAACACATCAAATGGCAGTTTTCTCCATGAAAACCTCAGAGGTCTTGACTTTTTTGACTGCAATCAATGAATTAAAAAAATCACACAACAACAAAAACAAAAAAAAATCAGATCATATGTGGTGATAAAAACAAACAAGAAATAAAAATCTAACTGCAGTAAAAAAAAAAAAAAAAAAAAATTAAATAATATTTTTTTTAACTGATTTAAAATCAAAAAGCAGAGTAAAAAAGCTTACTTTTCTGCAAGTTTTGTTTTATTAGGATTTATTGAAACAGAAAAGAAAATATTTCAAACAAAAGACCTAATACAGCACAGGCTTTTATCAGTCTATGACACGTAGGCAACTTGATATGCCAATAAAAATGCCATGCAGCAGACACTAAAACCACTGCACACAGATGACATTTCATACTGCAATAAAATCACTTTTTTCCCTTTACATTTGTCTGAGCTTTGAACTAAACCAGAGACGGGTTTTTAAACATGCATTGAGACAGACTAGCGCCTCATGCCAAAAAGAAACAAGCCAATATATATTTTGACAGGGAATGGGAGGATGACGGCGTGTCCTGCTATACTGACATTGATTCGTGCTGTGCCTGGCCGCGTTGATGCAGTATTAGCGTGAGTGATTTGTGGATAACGGTGACTAAATTATTACCAAGGCGAGTTTATTCGATTTTGATTGCATATGCTCATGTGTGTATTGAGTAAATTGAGGAGCCGTGATCGATACTCCTCTCTTGGCTATATCACTGCAGACCAATTTGAAATGAGAGCTCTCTGTTGTTTTTGCTGTTATAGAGTCGAATCATCATTGGCTGCAGCAGCACAGAAACAGCCGAGAACTATTTGAATGTTCAAGACCATGTAGAATATCATATGTCACAGATGACATATTTCTGAGTTAGAAGAGCTCACCTTATAGTCATATGTGGCATCGGGATTCTCATCACACGCGATGACCTCAGGTGCCATCCAATAAGGAGTACCGATGAAAGTGTTCCTGCGGCTCACGGTGCGATCCAGCTGCGCACTCACACCAAAGTCCACTGGGGTTCAGATGAAAGAGACGGGGTGGAAAACAGTGAAGAATAGAATTTCAGTGCATTTAATGGAGTGTACTGTTATTTAACTGATTGTTCAGCTAACAAAAGTTATTTTAATTCTGAGATCTAAGACCTTTATACAACATGTAAGCACTATAATTTATCCCTATCAGCCTCATTTTCGCCTGCGTTAAATTCAACATGGCGTCTAACCTGATTAAGGTCTTATAGGCCATGATGCAATTACTTCTCTACCACTGTGAGCAAATGAAGTAGAGACAGCGCTTAAAGTACAACTGAGGCCCTTGTTGCAAAGTTATTAACCAATTATTTTAATGTCATGTACAGGTACTAACCAGATGTGATGCAATAAAGTGATAAAAGTCCTCTTTGCTTGCATTTACTTGTGTGACAAAAGTCAGTCTCACGTTACGCAACATTGGTGCAAACAAATACATACAAAAAAACAACAACAGCTGCTTCCTTTGTGGTTTGTGCCGTACATTCTTTTGAGATGGATGACGTCCTTTAAAGAACTGTTTTCCTAGTTTAACGAGACATGATCAAATGAAAAATATTTACGTGCAATAAAATCAAACCGGTTCGCTGACAGGCAAGTGCCTGTGCTTTCAGGTAACTGGCCCCATCTCACAGTACACACGGAGATGTAATGATAAAATCAAATATAACAAAAACACATGCTCAAGGTACTACTGACTGTTCCTCCTTCCGCAATCGCAAAGCTTTAGCATATTTATGAAATCTGCTGGAGTAGCACTGTCAACTAAAGGATGATCAATTATTTACCCCACACAGGCTAATTGATTTACCTCTGTTCCAGCCTACTCTGTCTCACAGTCAATGCTAATTTCCTCACTGAGTCTTAAAGGGGGCGCTGCTAAAGGACAATAGCGCATTAGCATTGCTGGGCCACGCTTCTTTCGCATTACTTTGCTTTGAAACCTTCTCTGCACCGTCACAGCGAGGCCTGTAAATGCCATGCAAAGTTATCTGAGCCTCAGGGCTGTGCTCTTACCTAGTTTGACCTCTGCGTTCTCTGTTAGCAGCACATTCTGGCCTTTGATGTCTCTGTGGATGACTTTGTGATGGTGGAGATGAGTGAGGCCCTGGAAGAGAGACAAACATGAATTGGGAGAGGAAAAATGCAGAATTCTTAATTCACAAATTAGGTTGTGAATGAATACATTTAGTAAATGACATAAGTGTTAATCTTCCGAAATTAAGATTTATACATGATCGGAAAGCTGAATAAATAAGCTTCCCATTGATGCATGATTTGGATGGATAGTGCAATATTTGACCGAGACACAACTACAGTATATGAAAATCTGAATCTGAGGGTACAGAAAAATCTAAATGCTTTAAAGTTGTCCAAATAAAGATCTTATTAATGCATATTACTAATCATATATTTTCAGTAAGAAATTGACTAAATACAGTACCTTCATGGAACATGATCTTAAGGATTTTTGGCCAAAAAAAATAAATCTATAATTTTGACCTATACAATGTAATTTTGGCTATTGCTACAAATATACCCCAGCGACTTAAGACCGGTTTTGTGGTCCAGGGTCATATTTTACACTTAAAAAGTAACAAAAATTTCTTCCTGAAAACATATTTACATATTGCCGTTCCTGGTTTGATAATGTGTTATCTAATGCAATGATACGCTAGGGCTGGGCGATTATACAATCTCGATTTGTGATCGCGATCAAATTAAGTTTGATCACGGTGATCAGCTGTGGGTATACTTTCTCGATCACGTGCA
>JAUMHQ010000046.1:3898725-3917925 GCA_032361165.1 Enteromius paludinosus | reverse complement strand
TTATAAATTAAATTCAAATCCTAAATAAATAAATAAATCACACATTTTAAATCATCCTGTGACCCGCTTTCCTGGTTGAGGACCAATGATTTATATTATATCAGAATGATATGGTTATATATCAACATCATCTCTAAATATTGGCTTTGGGCTGAGAAAATCCTATATTGGTCAGCAATTACATTCAAGCACACAACTGAGTGAGTAGAGTACATAAAAATAGACACATTCTATTATCCCAATCTCTACAAAAAGTCTTCACAGCCTTTACAAATTCCTTAACTCTCCATGACAACAAGTCTGTCATCGAGACAACGGTGCTTTGATTCCTGGTCATCAATGTTCATTCAAGGCCCATTTATCATACACTTCTTTATAGGCCTATAAAAGACCACACATACACAGGGTAGAGTGTTTGAAGCACAGATGGATATGCTCTCTCTATCACCACTGGCACACTGGGACATGGTACTCACCCACAGCTGGTCGTCCACACCGGGAGGGTTCTTTTTAATGAAGGCACCATAGTAGGTGGCGATGTTCCTGTGGTGAGAGTATTTCTTCAGCATGTTAATCTCAGCTTTGATCTCCTCCTCTTCCTCCTGTCAAGACACACGCAGCAGTGAATCATGGGATATCTATCTACTCTCTGAAGTAAAGCTTGAGGCCTGTTGGACCACTCTAACGACCTATAATAAGAGGCTGATGGCCCACTTACAGATGCAGGTGCTTTTACATGAAGCAGATGGGTGAAGGAGGGCAGAGAGCACAAGATTAGCTCTTGGCCCCAAGAATTACATGCTGACTGGAGCGTCCCTCTGGGAGCCCCTCAGTCCCCCACCTCAATGAGCTCTTCTCAAGAGCATGCTGATGAACAGCTATTTCAACTAATGACTCTCTTTATCTCATTCACTACAGCTCAAACACATCATTTCCACGAACAACCCATACTGATAACTGGATTCCCTCATCACCTGACCAATGGATTTCCAGGCATTTGGGTTTGTTTAATAAAAGATTAGAATTAGAAATGCATGATCACTTCCCCAGATTGGTTATCGTGTAATAGACTTGGAGATTAATGTATAATTATTAGTAGATATTAGACATTTTTTTTATTTTTTTCTTATATAATGCTTACTTGAAGGGTAATCTTTTAAAACGCTAATAATGCTGCTCAATGCAATTATGAACCAATCTGAAAATTCATATAAATTGTTTTAATACCATACCTAATAATAGAATGTTGCGATGCCTAAATTCATTCATTTTAAAATGTATTGGTTAGCAGCCATCAGAAAAGTCATTATAAGCTTATCTATATTGGACATAATTTAATATAACGCAATTTAATTTAATACATTTTTGTATAATTTTTTTTTTTTTTTTGAGAGATAAGCATAAATAGAATATCTATATTAACTGTAGAATTTTCTAAACAATGAATTCCAGTTTTTCATGGAAGTCCTGAAATTCTCTATAAAACGTGTCTCAAAACCTACTGCACTGCCAACCTAGACATTAGCAGACTAGACATTTTTTACCATCATAGGTATTTTACAGGCACTCATAAATCGTCAAAAATTACGAAGACAGTCGATAAGGTCTATAGTCTATAGCACCGGGAAGGCGTTCGTCCTAAAAAAAAGGATAAAAAGGATGTATGTAACCTGCTAATCAAGCGTTAATCACCCTGAAATAACTGAGGGCAGCCTAAAGCCATTACAAACACAACCAACGGTGGCCAGTGAAATCATAACAGCTTGTGAATTGAATTCGCTACGGTATTTCTAAATCTACAACAGCTTATTAAATGCTAAATTGACTTTAGATTAAAAAATAAAAAAGATAGATTGGAAAAATCTGCCGTTAAAAAGAGCAGACGTGACTGAAATATCACAACCGAATGAAAAAAAAGCTGCAGCCCAATGACTTTAAAAACACACAAAACATTGTAGCCTTGTCTTTTCTTCTCTGTTTTAAAGAGGATGCTAAAAGGTTATTAACCAAACATTATATTTTATCATCCCGAGAGCTAATGAGGAGAAACCAAAGCCTTGAGGATATATAATAAAACGTCACAAATAAGATCAACTAAGCCTAAAATAAACCTGCAGATTTGATTCTTTAAGAGGCTTGTTGGTGAAAGACAGTTTCACAGCATAATAAGAGGTCAATACTGAAGTAGAGATGAAAATAAACTCACCCCTGTGACATCCATGCACTTGATGGCAGCCAGTTGACCTGTTTTGACATGTCGGCCCTGCAAAGAAACAAACATAGATCGTGCTTAGAACAAAGCTTAAAACTTGGAATATTATTGCCAATCCATCATGCCTGGGAAACAATGTAATGTAATTGAATTACATAAAGTTTAAATCAAGACTGAAATTGTTTTTGAGTGTATGTGGTAATCATATACAGGTATAGAATGTATAGTACATCCAGAAACTTATCACCACTGTCATTCTATTATAATGTACCAGTCTCATTTTTATTCACCTGCATTTGATCAACTCCATTTAATACATTCCTTGGTGTTTGTAAAGCATAACAAATAAATAAAGCTCAAATGTATGTCTCTAAATGCAAATGGAAAATAAATGCTCAGAAACAGCAATAAACAGAATTCAGCGGAATTTCCCTGAATTGAATTCCACTTCCTGTAATTCCAATTCAATTCCAACTCTGTTTCCTGCAGTTGTTGTTGAATTCACATATATTCACATATTATTGATATCATATATTTATAGCTTCAATATATATTTATATATTCCTATTCTAGGCAAACAAACACCGATTTCAAATAAAGAGCAATGATTGATTATGTCCTTCCTTAGATTAGGAGTGTTATGCTCAGCTGCAATATGGACAAAAATCATGAAATGGCCAAAAAAGGCTTGATTTTCATCAACATCATCTTTAATGATACAGTAAGATATTTTAAGGGAAGCTGACCTAAATTCCAGTCTTTTCTGTTTATCCAAATAAATACACGCAGAGAAATAAATACACACACAAAAAAAAACTATTGTTCTATAATTGGCAATTAATTACTGTGAAAGAGAGGCTAATACAGATTACACCTGTATTACATTTGAATATGTCTGTCCAATAATAAAACTCAGTGGGCATATTTGTTTAGTTAACAATCTTTTATTATCTCTTCAGCTCTTAAATCACCATATCTGAAAAAAAAAAAAAAAAAAAAAAAAAATCTTAAAATAGACTGTCATATACACCTCATGATATCACTATGTGATTTCTGTCTATAATAAGGCACTGATTAATGCTTTCATTTTAAAGAAAAGAACTTTAAGCCATGTTACGCCAAAGAATAATTGCTCTGAATTGATGTTTATGCGGTTCTTCAATTCTAAATATAAACCTGCGCACTAGGTATAATACACTTCAGGCTCAGTGTGATTTTTTACATTTGTTCTCTTCAATGCTGCATTCATTTGATCAAAAATACAAATAAAACAGCAAAACTGTGTAATATTACAATTTTAAATAATTGTTCTCTTTTAGCATATTGATTTACTTTTCCTGTGACGGCAATGCCAAATTTACAGCAGCCATCACTCCAGTCGTCAGTATCACATGATCTTTCGGAAATCATTCTAATAGAAATCATTAAAGAGAGAAAACTTGTGGTCTCAAACCCCCAGCAGAAGCCTATTGGTTTAAACTCAGACCAACAATGATATCGGAACATAGTTGAGTCAGAACTGTTAAAGCCAGATTTCACTGTGGACAACAATTTTTTTTAACCAGGAGGGAACAAATGCGAGCACCAACTTCACTAACACAGGCACACATGACCTTTTCATCCTCATAATATTACCATTCTAATTTGCTCATTAACTAGGGTCCAATGATTTCCAGAATCCAGTAATAATAATGAAAGTTACTGTATAACACAGAATGCCTTTTATGAAAAAATGTCATCTAAAACGGGAAATGTAATGGTCTTCAAGGTAACCTATCAAAATAAAAGTTCAGTTTTAACTTGAAGGAACCATGACAGGAGTATAACTTAATTGTAACGACAGAACTACAGTACTAACAATAATAAAATGATTATTAAAACATTTTTTTTTAAATAATTTTTACTAGAACGAAAATAGTAAATTGTAGACATGCTTTTAATTATTAATACTTAATAAAATAAAATTACTTTATTAAAATAAAATTTGGTAAAACAGAATTTGGTAAAAACACTGTTCACTGGGCCATAAAAATTTAACTGTTTGAAAAAACATCGAACAAATTGCCGTTTAATATTGTACGGTTCATCATTTCAATTAATTAGACACACTTTTTGGTGAATAAAAATGTATTTAACCATTAAAAGAGAGTGTAGATAAATTAAAATTGATTAAAATGTCATCAAGAAAACTTAAAAAGAGAAAAAATTGAATTTGGAAGAAAATTGATTTCATAGTGCCCTAATTAACACATCAGCCCCGCTTATAAGTCAGCATGCGCACCTGAGTGAAACCATGACTAAGAGGCATCACCGGGCAGAACTTATACAAGTAGCAGCTTCCTAATTCATCTATCAGCCACATCCTCCTGATTTAAGTCACAAGCGTGGTGACATTCTTCCCTACGATATCAGCCGGCACTCATATTAATTAAATCTCAACGGCTTCCACCCTTGACACTCAGAAATATGCTTTTCCCCTTCTTCCTTCAGACACCAGACAAACAGATAGAGCGATAGAGATAGCAAAGCACTAGAGGAAGTAAACAGAGATGCCAAAGATGAAGGCATCTTGACAGTTAAATGTCAGCAGGAAAGGACTTCAGAATAGCCCCTGTAGAAAAGCATGGGATGCAGGACTCAACACAACAAGGCCGATGTCCTTGACTAGCCTATTTGTCGAAGGGCCAAAAGAGAGATTGTCTTCAGTGGCAGCATTAATTCGACTCGTGGAAACACGTACAGTCCCTTAGCACAGTATAACAACTGCAGCTTCACACACAAATAGCAGATGGGCCTTTCAAGGCCTCAGTGAATAGATTCAGCTGTCATTCAAAAGAAAAATCCAATCCTCTTTTCTTCCAATCAGAACATGGACAGTTATTTTACCATCAGCAGGTGTTCAGCCATTGATTTCAATCCAGAACAAGCAGCCTGCGACAAAACAAAAACACTACAAACTCTTGACCTTAACAGAACTGGCTTCATGCCCCTAATACACCATATTCTCACCTCATATGATACACAGACTGCGTATTGCACTGCATTGCATTATATGGGAGCTCCGTGGAGTCAGCACAGAGCGTGTGCATTTAGAAACGCAATTCCATTCAGCCATTGCTCTTTGTGACCTAGATCTGTGGTAACAGCCCGCGTGAATGAGGATTATTGGATTTAAAAACATATCTTATGAATGCTGTATACTTAAGTATATTTCTAGCGCTACGGTTCCTAATGGTATCGCTCAACACTAGGTTACAAGCAGGAATAATAATAGAATCGCTCGCTCTCTGCCGGAGTAAACAGAGCAGGAATGAAAGAGGGCGATGAAGATGAATAGAGCTCATTCCATGACGCTCTGTAACACATGGGTCTGCTTCCTCCGACGCTGCTAATGAAATTAAAGGCCACAGACCAAACACTTCAAAAGCCAATAAGAATAATACGGAATATATGAATGTGATAATCATTCACATTTCTGAATCAGATTACCATATTTGTATCATGGTACAAGCAAGTCACTTTTTAATGGTTTTGATGGCAATGTAAACTGTCATCTGCATGGTTGTTGATATATTTACTGTCGCAGTGTGAAGGAAACCAGAGAAAGGCAGATCGCATTACCTTCATGCACTTGATGAGTACATGAACGACTCGCATAACAGCCGTGTAATTGGGTGTTTACTGGCTCTGCTGGATGCCCGACTTACTTTTTCCCCCTATTCGTACTTGATTTGAATTTCACTTGTCAGGTAAGACTATTACAGCGTAGATGAGGTTGTGTCAAAACTGACACTGAATAAACAAGGTTTATTTATTAAAAAAAAAAAAAAAAAAAGTTAAAATATACAACAACAAAAAAAAAGTCTGTAAAAATGGGGCACAACATACAGTATAATTTAAATGAATTTATTTGGTATTTAGTTTTTTACAGGCTTTTTAATCAGTATTTTGAATGTTACACTTCATTGCATTGTGTTGGAAAAAGAAATACCCATCAATTTAATGAATAATGTTTTTAATAATGAGCTGCCAGTACATTTTATATTATTTTATACATTTATTTTTTACAGTGTATGCTCATTTTTAAAGAACAAATGCCTGTATAGAGTATATATATATATATATATATATATATATACACACACACCACATATTTGTTGTAAAATAAATAAAGTAATTTAAAGGAAAAGTTCACCCAAAAATGAAAATTACCCCATATTTTACTAACCACAAAGCCATGGTAGGTGTATATCACTCTCTTTTTTCAGGCAAACGTCTGAGTTTAACAATTTATCATAAAACTAAGCTGTGTCAAATGTTAAGTTCAAAGGTCAGCCAAGATGCTTATGTCTAAAACGTAATATGTAAGCTAATTCATTAACAATACAAAAAAAAATTAAAATAAAAAAATCCAATGACCATGATTACTAAAAATAAATATATACTGCATCTTATATATTATATAAAAAAACAATATGTAAATATAATTGTGTACTTAAAAAAAAAAAAGAAATAAAAAAAAAGGAACAGCTTTCTGCTTTCTAATAACAGCTGTGCATAACACGTTAATAAAATCCCTGTGGCTAAAACAATTTTAAGCCACTAATTGACTTCAGAGTTGTTGGATGAATTCAATCCAATCTTTTAGTATTTACTAATTAGCAACAGAGGCCTGATATTGAATATATCATTAGGAGTCTACCATAACATGTCGGGTTTCTAGTTCATTTCTGCAGTTTCACTGACAGCCAATTGTCATTTGCCTATAGCACAAGTGAACACATCTACTGTCTGACAGTGAGTCTCACAGCCTCATTCTGCAGCGTTACATGTTTGAGTTAGAGAGAGGACTACAGACAAAGGGCTCCAGGGGTGAGATGACAGGGATCAGGGAAACAACTGGGTTTAATGAGATAGCCCAACTGTTTGAGATGCAGGAGAGAAGTGTGCTTCTCGCTCCATTCCCACTGAAACCAATCCGCTAGTGGCTTCTCCGCATGACTGCAGAGGCACAGTGCAAGGTGAGCGTTCCTGATAAGACTAAATTGACTCTTTGAGCTCCCTTTCGGCTGGCCTTGAATTGGCGGCACAGCCAGTTTGCACCGGCAAAAACTTTTGACCTCTCAGTGGCTAAAAACCACAGTCTACATATACTAAGACCCGATCAACAATTGGAAAATAGAAACGCTTACCCATTTTCGGTTAATATTGAGGGTTTAAACACCGTCAAGCTCATTCAGTGTTTGCAGCAGTGCTGAGCAGGGGGGAAAAAGTGTGCACACCGGCCCGCTCCAATCTGTCGTTTCACAGCAGCTGATCCGCAAAACACTCCACGAGGTACTGAAGTGCCACATAAGAGCCGCAGAAAGCCAGCCAAAACATTCTGAGCTACACACCGATGGGAGGAGAGGAAAGTTTACACCACATCCAAAGACTTTTGCACGTCCACTGGTGCGGAGCTGAGTGGGATATTCTAATTCATTCTCTATATGAGCAGAGCGGCAAGCTCAGAGGATTGTGGGATTGACGATGGAGTGGAGCAAACAGTGAGAGCATCAAACAGTTGAGAAATGTTCAATAAGAGGTGAAAAATGAGTTTCAGTGTTGTTACACTTTTACTAGATTTCAATTCAAATGTAAAAATTCTGATTGTTTTTATGAACGTGGCAACAACAACTATACTGAGATTATTATTATGAATATTAGTATTACTAAGTAATAATATTAGTATTATTGTTAAGTAACAACGACAACAACAATACTGATAATATTATTACAAGTAATAATAATATTAGTAGTAGTACTGTTAATAACAACACTGATAATAATATTATGAGCATTAGTATTATTGAATAATATAACAATAACAACAACAATATTAAATAACATTATTATTATTATTATTATTCAAAATAAATACTGTAATACACCTTCACAGTAAAATATATACTTTTAAATTAGTTAATTTATATTCTTAATTAAGTTTATTTTAAATTATTTTACAAATTCATTTTGTTAAAATGTCAAGTTTGTAGACATGGAGTTCAAGTGGAGCATTATTTAAAAAGCCCAGCGGTTATCAGACACTGAAGACACAGGATCATGATTATGAAATACCACGGTGTAGCCTGTGTTTTTATTTTTGTCTTCAATATATTTCTTTTAACGTGGAGTGGGAGAGTAAGCTTAAAAAAAAGTCTCCAGGAGTCAGAACCAAAAACAGATTAGAATGAGACTGAAAAGCTTGCAGTAAACATTTCAATAAACACTTCAGCAGCAGCTGCTGATCATAACTCAATCTTAGTAAAGTGAGTAAAGACACACTTTGGCATAAAAAAACATCTCATTTTCAGTCACTAAGTATTGGTTGCTGTAGAATCTATAAAACTAAACTAGCTGGAAACTCCATAGGCATTAACCGAACAAGTTTTAATGAAAGCTGGGAGTGCAATCTTTTCAGTCACCCTCAAACAGTTCCTTCTGGGATTCAAGCATCTTCCAAGAGGGCCGAGACACAGAGCCACGGCAAATAATTCAACACAATGTTTTTTCTCCCAGCGTGCAATCAGCCTCTATCAGACAGTAGGCCTGTTGGGCCTGTCTCTCTTCTGCATACCAATTCAATTACAAAGCCCATTGAGGGCCATTAAAATGCAAGCGGCTCCCCATAAAGTAGCCTAGCAACAATTACAGTAAGCAGTAGAAGTCCACCGGAGGATAAGAACTGCTGATTGCTCCTCTTTCGCTCATCTAGGCTGATAAACAGTGCTCGTGGAACGCTGCCCTCCTGGCCAGTTGGCACAGTTTGCTCTGAGCTAAATTAAGTTCAGACGGTTTGCAGACACTTTGATAGACTGGCCGATGGTTTGTTTGAATGTTGACATCTAAGTCAGTGCTGGAGAAAATTGAAATGAACGATAATGTTTTGTTTAGCATCAAGCCAAATAGGGATGGCAGATATGAAGCCTGCTCCAAAACCAGTGAATGGCCTCCAGAGGAAGACGTTTAGGGCACACTTATTAATATATGATTAATTATTATTGTCATCAGCTCTGACAGATGCATTCAGAGTTTTTCATTTAACTTAAACATACATAAAATGTAGTTGTTTTTTTTAATTATTATTATTATTAAATATGTAAAATTTGTTACAAATATATACATTAATATTTCCTAAAAATGTGTATTAAATGTATAAACTGTTTATGTATTAAGAAATAAACAAAAAAAAATAAAGTGCTGTCAAATGACTAATCAAGATCAATCATATCCAAAATAAAATGTAAAAAATTGTCAATTTAATTTCAAAATATTACATAACATTATATTATAAGTCCTACCATATATTTATATTCATAACATTTCTATTATATTTAAATGCAGTTAATGTATAAACACATTTATTAAATATATACATACGTGTGTGTGTCTATATATAATAATTATACATGCATATTATTTAAACAAAGCTTTTATTTTGGATGCAATTAATCATGATTAATCATTTGACAGCACTAAAATAAATAAATAATTAAATCTAGTGTTGAACAGATGTCACTGGTAGTCCACAGGTTCTCTCAGCTCATCTTCACGTACTGATGATTTGCTGTACCTGATTTCTGTTAAATCTACTAGGCAACTGAAGGGAGTGTGTTTGAACTGCTCTTTCCAATCCATATCTCTCCGCTTAGACCGGAGAAGGACGAATTTACACTTTATCAAATTAAAGTTCTGTGCTGCTGTTCTGTTTGACTCCTGAGCTGCAAACAATCGAAAGCACTCAGACAAAAAAAAAAGAAAGTCACATTTTCTCTCCCCCTTTAAAGCACATCTTCAGTTCAGAATGAAAGAGCTCATACTGGACAGCTTATTAATCCCCCTCGACTCTCAAATGAAAATGTTTTTGAAATTTTAAAAGGCAGCCTTGAAATTCGTTCAAAGCTCAATTCCATGTCTTGTGGGAATATTATATCAGGCAAGTACTGACAAGAGGGAAATTTCACAAGGACAATGAAGTGAAAAACAAAACGTTCAGAATTCCTAAACACAACGAATAGGGGTAATACACAATTCCCAAAATGCCACAGTACCCAACCAGAAACAGCCCTGGTTCAGCTTGTGTGTATGCATGTTTTAGTATATGGAAAGAAATATTATTAAGACTAGATGATGATTAATATGACGATGTGACAATAATATAAAATCTTTATTTATTTTACATTCATTTTATATTACTTTATTTTTTATATTTTATTTAGGTTTTTTATATATCTCATTTAATTGTATTTTTTATATTTTATTCTTTATATTTCATTTAATGTAATTAAATGTTACTTTATTTTTATTTTTTTATTTTTTATTTAAAATTAAATAAAATTATTTAATTTATTGAATTTAATTTAATAATTTAATTTTATTAAAATATTTTACTTTACTTTACATTATTGAGGCCTGGTTCCCATTTGTCCTGTCTTTAGTATAATTAATGGAGGGATAGTTTATTAAATTAACGTTTACTTAAATTAATAGTCACCATTAACCATAATGTCTTATGACGTTCTTCTGTGGAAAACAGTGAATGATATTTTTAAGGAATCTCTTCTTTTACAGTATGCTTTACAGCGATAAATCGTGCTTTGGAGCATGCAATAAAATAATCTGCATTTGTTTGTGTGCAAATCTTTCAACAAGATAAGACATTATTCCACAAACAATCTCAAATCTCTGATCATTTCTGACGAGCAGAATTACTAAGAGGCTCAGAAACACGTCCTCATACCGAGAGCATCATTCCAGCACAATATCCATCTCCAGTGACCTACATGAAGCAGAAATGTGGGTAATGTGCATCTCTGCTTGTATGCGTGTGTGAATACACTACTGGCTGCTAACATGGGCTACTTCGTTTCCCAGGAGAGTGCAAAAAGCAGAGCAAGAGAGTGAAGAATAAAGAGAAAAGAGCAGCAGGGTGGATGGAAATGATTGGCCTGCAGGCCACACTACCATCTCAGTGAGGAGTGACAGTGCTACAGGGTCACAATCAGCCTGTCTCTGCACAACTCTGAACACAAATCAGTGCAGCAAACAGCCAGGCAGCTAGACCCTGTTCTGCCAGCGTGCATCGGCGCAGCGCAAGGACAAATGATTGGCCAGGACAATATGCAGGATTCCAGGACATGCTTTCTAGCTGGGAACTGTGACCATATTCCCGTATTTCAAAAGTCTCTTACACAATCAGCGGTGAAGACTGGAGCCGATGACACAGAGGGGTCACAGACTGATGAGTAGGTTATCACATCCCGCCCCTGTGCAGAGATCAGGTCAGTGGGCTGATGAAGTCATCAGCTCTGACCGATGCATTCAGGTGGGAGCTTTTCCATGTGAAGAAAACAAAAGCCGATCAATGCGGTGCGGAGATGACAGGGCTGTACTGAGTCACCTCATTTATCAGTACAAAATGTTATCACAACTTTACATCAACATGTTGTATCATTTTTTCATGCGACCATTATACATACACACTATATTTACTCATTTATTAATTTACTTTACTATATTAACTACATTTAGTAATCAAGTAAACAAATAGCCTACAGCCAAGTCTATATTTATATTTATTGTATATGCTATATTGATACAAATCAAAAATACAGTCAAGCAAATATTTATTTACTACATTTAACATATTTAACACATTTACTTTTACTATATATTTACTTACAGTATTTATTCATATTTTCACTTTATTTTATTTAGTAAAGAAAGAAAAATAAATTAGCTTTTTTTTTTACTTGATTTTATTTTTGTTTACTGAAATTTTATAAATAAAGCAAATATATTTACTTACTACATTTAATATGTTTTACATTTATTTCTATATATCACATTAAATATCACTATTTTATGTAGTAAATAAACAAACAACCAAATGTATGTACAGTACATATATTTATTTAATTCAGTTTTATTTATTTATATTTATTTTTTTACTCATTCAATTTATAAAACAATAAAAATACAATCAAGCAAACATTTAATACATTTAAAATATTTTACATTTATTTATTTCTACTATTTTAACTTATATTATTTATTAATTAATTTGACAATTCTCTTTTTTCACTTCATATATTACTTTATTTTGTTTAGTAAACAAACAAATAAATATAGGTACATATATTTATTTACTTATTTATTTATATTTATTTTTATGATTATTTTTATTTATTTATTTTTATGATTATATTACAATTTTATGTACAATTTAAAAGAGAAGAAACACCCCAGTTTACATGTTCAAAGGCTTTTAATTAGTGTTCAGTTCTGATACTATGATCTTCACAGTGTATAGAACTGTATTAGATGTACTGCAGTCGTGGAGTAATTGATGATACAGTACTGACCTCACACACAGTACTAGAACAAACCACACAAACAGAAATCGTTGAAAAATAAGTATATCGTTTGTCTCAAAGGAAGGTCAAACTAAGCTCTAAAAATGATTCCCTCTGACACGCAAATAATGTGTTTGCAAATAATCCCATTGCAAATAATACCTTTATTCTGCTTTGCTTGTGGCAGTTCAGCTTGAAACAGAAGGGAAATTAAAATAAGAGAAGTCAAAAAGAGGATCGATGGAATAATTCAGTGGGCACTGAGAGTGTTCTGCCGTTAATGGAGAGAGTCAGTCAAGCATGCAAAGTAATTACAGTGAGGCCGGGAGAGCAGGAGCATCCGCCTGGTGACACTGCACATTAGAGCTGCCGCACAGGAAGCCACTGACAAACAGCCTGTCAGTCAGCAACGGCCAATCACATCGCTCTTAGGAATCAGTGATGGCATTCAACGTCATTCAAAAGGCCAGTCCTTGAAACACACATAACTACTGTACTCCCCGAGGGTTAAGATCAAGGAATGCTCTTGCGTATCGAACAATACTGCCAAGATTAAAAAAGGTCCACAACTGCATGAAGAAATAGCGACGATAAGACATTATTAAATAAATAAATAAATAAATAAAATAAAATAACCTAATTTTAACAATAAGATTATATTTTTAATCATTATAATAATTAAATATAATCAAAGCTGTTATCTGTTTGAATATATTTTAAAATTACAAAACATTTGGAAACATTTCTTATTGTAATTCATGTTGAAAATGGTTGTGTAGCTTAATATTTTTGTGAAGTCAGTGTTTTTTATGATTCGTCAATGAGAGGGAAGTAAAAAAAAATAAAATAAAACACATATGTGTGTGTATTTATATATACACACATAAATATACACATACATATACACACATATTTATATATTTATCGATACGATACAGTGGTGTCACGGTTAGGTATGTTTTAGATACAGCAAAAAAAAAAGAAAAAAAAAAAAAAGATTTTCTTTTTTTCCCCACTTTTTTATTTATTAAAATTAACATAAAAGTATGTCTAGGAAAAGTCAGTCTTGGATGGTATTTATTGATTAATTAAAACGTAATAAAAAGTTCATTTGAGCCATTTCAAATCTTGAAGGCTGAGCTCCATCCACCGTTCCTTCCTGCGGGACAATCCGCGTGGGAGAAGACGACAGGGGAGAGATCCACGGTTTCATTTCGTGGTGTTTATGTGTCACCAAAGGCTTAGTGGTCGTTCACATGCATGGTCACATTCACATCTTTATTTTCAACAGAGCCACGCAGTTTAAAATCCAAAGCAGAAATGTTTTTATAACTGACAGCGCCTTCATGGTTGCCTAGCAACAGCAGACGTTTCTAGTTTTCGTCTGTTTGGGGGTGGGAGGGGCAGACGAGGGTTGACTGTCCCGTCGTTTGCGCTGCCTTGTTGAGCGCAGCACTGAAAACATTATATTTTACACACTTAAACCTTTTTTTTTCTTGAATCGTTCGGTTTATAATGCGCACCGAACCGAAAGCCTCGTACTGAACGGTTCAATACGATAGCGCCTAGCGTTACACCCCTATATATATATATACACACACACACACACACACACACACACACAGTATATGTGCATGTATGTATGTGTGTGTGAGTGTATGCACATGTTACTCTGGACCACAAAACATAAGTGTCAATTTTCTGAAATTGAATTTTCTGTTGATTTCCAAATTTCCATTGGTTTGTCAGTAGGACATATTTTTGGTAGAGATACTGCTATTAGGAAATCTGAGACAGATCATGAGAATATCACCTTTAAAAGAAGTCCAAACGAAGTTCTTAGCCATACATATTACTAATCAAATTTAGTTTTGATATGTTTAAGGTAGGAAAGAGAGGCACATTCCGAAACATAAGCATAGAAATTTCGTTCTGAAGGGTTTAACAACTGGTTGGACTGCAGTGCAGAACATTCAGAATTCCAGCTTGGGTGGTGGCAGGTATTTCACAGACTATTTCCATACCAACAAATAAGCAGTTGACCAAAGCCGGGCTCCGAAGTGTACTGCCAAAAGACACAACACATGCAGGCTGTTTTTCTCTGGCCACAAGTCACAATCCCGAGACGTCGAGATAAAAAAAAAACAAAAAAAAACAAGGAACCATCAGAAAAAAGAACCGCAGACGAAACAGGCATTTATGGGAATGGATATATTTACATATATCCGAAAAACAATAATCAAACCAAAACGAGACAACGCTCTGGATAAACAAATCAATTATGTAAAACTGCTGGACACAAATGAAATATAAATCACTTTTCCCAGCTCGACTTTCTCTGCAGAGCAGCTTTAATTAAAAAGAGAAAAGGCAATTAAAACTGCAGTGCAAACAGCTTATGGCTGCTCAGTGGGGTCACTGTCTGTCCCCTCTTCTGTCTCTCTGTTGACTCATCAGCTGTTTGGATCTTTCCTCTGCTTTCAGTCAGCACAGGCTTTCGGCTCTCCACACCTTTCTCCCTCTACTTCCCCGGAGACTGAATCAATAGAAATGGGATTTAAACATCATGCCTATGTGATGGATGCTTCAGCGTTAAGAGGATGGCCACTTCTCCCACACACCTATCTGCCCTGCGATGCACACAACATGCTTTATAGTGGGGAAAGGTTATTAGACTTTAAAAACATTCCTTATAGTAAGAATTTATTTCTTTTTAAAGAAATGCTCACTAGCTGCATTTCAGATTATTCTGTAGTATTTTATAAACGTTGTTTTAAAAACAAAAGATAAAAGGGTAATTACGCATTTCCATTAATTGATGCTATTAATCCATTTATTTGGGATTTATGGCATTTTTGCAAAATTGATGTGTTTCCATTGGGCATATTTTTAAGTTTGAGCAATTATAATGGAAATGCAGCAACTGAAAGGTTCTTAGAGGAACCAAATATGGTTCTTTTATGGCACAGTAACACTGAACCTTTAATAAAAAAAAAATTTAAAAAAAGTGAATAATATTGACACTACATACAATGCTATTTTCAAATTTAAATTTACTTTTAATCTTAAGTTAATATTTAAAAAGCTATAATAATTTTAAAATACATAAAATCTTAACATAAATATCTATTTTTTTAAAATATACTTTATAATTTTCTCATGCCTAGAGATATAAAAATTCTTTCAAAGTCTTTAGCTGTAAACTTACATCCAAACATTAATACTGACACTATTAATGTTTTAATACTTTTAGTTTTGGATGAGTTTCATTGAAAACGCACCACCTCAAATTGGCTTGAATAATCCATATGCGTCCTTTCAGGTGATTTTCTGGACTTTTTGCATTGCGCTCTGCTGAACGTCACTGAACATACACATCAGACAAGGAGTTGCCTACGTAATCAGGTATCAACTGGTTTTTGGCAGGAATAAACAAGCCAAATGCCAGCCACTTGTTGGAGCCGGTTACCACAGCAACATTCATGTTTGTATTGATTTATTGCTCTGCCCATTGTTTGCCAGAGTACTACAAGGGCTGGCCGGCTTTGAGGGCATGAAACATTATTCTTATCATGCATTTTGATTTAAGGATTTGCGAAACGTGAAGTCAAATCCTTACGATAGCCGGTAGAAGTGTCAAATGTGTTTTGCATACGCTATTTGTCAAGTGATCAGGTTCTTGGGGGACTTTAGATGCTCCATTTTTCATTTGGCATAGCTGGAAAAAAAAAAGAACGCTGAGCAAGGTGCATTTTTCCACTTAGCATGCTGCTGGACATACACAGGGACAGACGAGCTCGATTTACAGCAGCGGGATCTGACCCTGAACAACTACTAGAACAAATAACCAAACCCACTTTCCATCTAAGAGACCCACAGTACCTTGAAATGGTAGATGGTAAAGCAGAGGTGTCGTCCTATAAGCAATCCCAGAAATGCCTTTTTCTGATTAAATCACGCTCCACCCCTCACTCGTCATCTAGAGCCCAGAAATGCCCTGAGTGGCTCTAGAAGGCTCATTCTTAGCAATCCAGAGAGACTCCATGTTTTGGTATTTTAAATTAGCAGAGGGAATTGTGTCGGGTCATGATTCAAACATTACAGCAAAAAGGTACAGTAAACTCTTCTGCTGGAAAATAACACGTCTCTTAAAATTAACAACTAATTGGTTTCTTTTTTGAAAAAAAAAAAAAATCCACATTTTATTTATTGATGATATTTATTACATTTTTAATATTAATATTTGGTAAAATATTATCATCATACAGTAAGTTCATGGCTGTGCATTTCTAGACCGTACTCATTGCAATCAAACTAAAACTACCACACCTGTTGTATTGAGCACATTAGACTTGGGGACAGGATTACAACAACGTTATTCAATGTTCAGTTTTCAAACTAAAGTTTTAAGTATTCATCCAAGCCATGGTATTAAAAAGGTATTACATATGTTTAATCGTAAAAGCCATGCACAACTTTTTTGACAGTAAACTCATTCCTTTGATGAGTCGCCGTGGTATAAGTTGAGAAATATTAAGGTATAGTGTAACCGTGCATTCACACCGCCATTTGCTCTTGATGCCCTGCCAAGCGGTGGACTTCTGCATTCTGACTGGTTGCCGCCGAACCGCGTCATAGCTCATTACCATAAAGCAAACCTGATTTCAACTCACCTCAACGCTCTCGCCGTCCATAAAGCGCCGCGGTGCCAGCTAACATTTAAAATTAATAACTGCTACTTTGATGCTCACCAGCGGCGGTGTGAACGCGTGGTAACGGCCCCTCAACATCAGTCGTGCAGTATTGCATTGAGTGTTGTGGTTTATCCCTTCCATAATTAACGTACATTATTTAACAGCCCCCATCTCGATTAACAATCGCATTGGTTTAACGCTACACTGAATTCACCTGGTCTCGGGTGACTGTCCTCCTCCGGTCTCTGAGTGGAACATTTTTGTTGTTTTCTCCTGTTCATTTGGGCTCATCGGCATTGTTATTGCTCCCTTCCGTTACGCAGCCCGCACTAGTCCGCGCTCGCGCCCTCAAATCAAAACACGTCTCCTTCCGCTTCGTGGGTGATGTAAGCGTAAGTGCATTGTCACGGTAATGCAAAAACCATTACGAATAAACGTGACAAACTTTAAAATTAAGGGGCAGAGGATTTTGCCTCGATCATTTTTGGTAATCGAATTACTCGAGGAATCGTTTCAGCCATACATTACATTAAAATGTTTTTATTAAAACATGTAATTAAATACAAAAATTCTAACATCAATGTAAAAATGTAATTTAAATAAAAACAAATAAAACAATAAGATCCAATGACATCGATAACATTAAACAGCTTTAATGGCTGTACTATTTCTCTATGGCGCAGAGGAACATGGCGAACCTGAAACACACACTACCATATTGTGGATAGCTTCTATTTACAGCATAATTCAATCCTCTTTTCTGGTCAGAGGGCAACAAAGAGCCTGGCTAATCCAGGAGAAACTCAAGGACTGCTGGGACCTGAACGCCTTCAATACTCTATATCAGCAAAGTCAGTACCAGACATATTCTGCTGACTTTTCAGGCCTACACATTTCAGCACTGATGTTAGAGCAAAAACATGTGAAAGGATTTAGATAAAGAATTAAACGACCAATTTATCTTTAGCTGCACCGCGTAATAAACAAGAAACTTTGCGAGAGAGTGCTTCAACTCTGCAGATTCCATGCAGGTGTTCACATTAATAACACTCGGCTTTAAAAACACTGGGAGCGGGAAATTCCTGGCGTGACAGATTCGGCCCCGTCAAGGACTTCTCCATTATTCCAAACCTTACAGACACCAGACATGACTGCACTACCAAAAACGGCACGGCGGGGAGATTCTTTCTTGGCATGTAATGAATGCCCCTTGCAGAGGGAAAGCTTTTGTTGTTTCTCTGCGTGACTGTTTAGTTATGCGCTCATGTGTCTGGACCTCGTGTCAGAGGCCTCTGAGGAAGACGGGCTGCGGCTGAGGTTCCTGTGCAATACCCTGCCAGGAGGCCTGTCAAACAACCAACGTGATGTCTGCAGGTGAGAGGAGAAGTGGCCTGCTCGGACAGATGAGGGAGAGAGCAAGAGGCAGGCTGAGAAAAGCAATGACATGCTCTGGCAGTCCTGGGAGGTCATCGGAATGATGGAATACATTTACATAGCGGAGACACTCTGCCCTAGGAAAGAGAGGAAGGGTAAAGGAGAGAGAGGAGGAGAGAAGAGAAAGGAAGAAGAGAAGTAGTGTTTCCTCTCCCGCTGTTGAAGAAATTCAATTTGTGAGGTTCAAGCCTGAATTGAATGCGATGAGATAAAAGACTGAATACTGTGAAAGAATACGAAAACAATAAACTGATTGCACCATGTTCACTAGCAGCAAACGCCAACATTGTAGACCGATTCACAAAAAAAAACAAAGGGCTCTGAGCTTGTTTATTCAGGATTATACTACATTGAATGCTTGAATCTGATTGGCTAACAAATGTTCTAAGGCAGGGGTCATCAAACTCGGTCCTGGAGGGCCGGTGTCCTGCAGAGTTTAGCTCCAACCCTAATCAAACACACCTGA
>JAUMHQ010000046.1:3861260-3884889 GCA_032361165.1 Enteromius paludinosus | reverse complement strand
GCCTTTTTCCCGGTTACTGGCACATCTTGGTTATCAGCTGTTTCCTCACTGCGTACATCTTCAAGTTCACCTAGGATATACACACGCTATAACGTTTGCACTCGCGCGTTACGTTTTATTTAAAAAATGCGTCAGCTTCAACGGCATGTTTTTCACGTCAAAATCACATGATCCACGCAGCGCGACTAGTCGACTTCAATCAAAAAGCGTCATGGCAGAATATTAAGGTCGACCAGTCGACTAGCCGACTAGTCGGTGCAACCCCTATGACATACCCGGGTAAGTTTAAGGGTAAGTTAGTGGATAACCTCAACTTTCGGTTCCAAAGACATCTCTTGAGACCACATTGCAAATGTCACAAACCGCGGGTCTGCACTTAGCACAGAGAAAAAAAAAATTGTTTTGTACAAAGTGGGCATGTGCAGTGGCTTTACATGGAATAACTCCCCGGGAGACACCCTCTTGCCCCCCCAAATTTATGTAGCGATTGATTGATGTTTGACATCGTGAAGGATAGTGTATGCCATTACATTTTGTTTTTTAAAGATTACTTTAAACATGTGATGTGAAGAAGATATTTCAATAGCGAAGTTATAGTATTGAAATGTCTTGCCGTTTATCGTAAAGATGTGGGAATATTGATACCATGCATCTTCACTGCTTTTTCTTATATATTTGCCAGTGGGGTACTAGCACTGTAATGTCTCTGCATTTAATTAAACCAGTGTTCTAGCGTGTTTTAACATTATGTGACCCTAAGTGTACATAAATGTATGAACACTGAATAAAACAACCAAGCAGAAGAATGAAATTCACTTCTGACATTTTTTAGTCAATCAATGACATATTTCCACTGGCAAGGCAATATTAAGTCCCTTCCCTACACATCTTTCTCCATGATGGTAACAGTTTTATTTTTTATAACAGGGCTGCAAATGAACCACCCCCCCCCCCCAACTAACTTGAACATAAACACACATACCGTTACTTTCTTTATTTTTTAGTTATATTGCTTTTTATTAATTATTAATCGCTTCAATTCTTCATACGCATGCATTAAAACGTCTAGCTCCTCCTCTGTTATTTTCCATTTTGACTCTTGAAATCGGTGATCCATTAAAATGTCTTTATGTACGCGCATTAACTCTGGGAAACCAGTAGGAGGTTGATTAAACTAACTCTTATCGGGTGTTTTGGAACCGACATACTCGCGGTATGCGGGTTTGGGGCCAATCAACCCAGAGGTTATGTTTTACCAAATGGTAAGTTAACCAAGCTTTCTGGAATAGGCCCCTGGTATGTTTGCTTAAGGCTGCAGCGAAGTTCTGCAGAAACAGTTGGCTATACCCATGTTCTAAACTTACATTAAACTATAACATTTCTTTGGGGCAGGGGTAGCAAACCCTGCTCTTAATGGACTACCCTCTTGCAAACATCGGTTCAAAATGTACTCAAACACACGAAGTTACAGTAAACTCTGCAAGATGGCAGCCCTCTAGAAACCGGATTGGCTATCCCTGCTTTACAAAGTCACATACCGAACAAATAACTTGTAACTCAAAGTGAAATAAAAATGATTGTTTGTTTACTTAGTTCTTTAGTTCCCTCAGGGGTGTTTGATTCTGCTCCTAATCCTAGCCATAATAAAATGCACCTGAATGACTTTTTAGGATTGCTAGAAATTTACAAGCAGGTGTGCCAAAGATAAACTCTGCAATATATCGGCCATTCAAAAGCAGAATTGGACACCCCTGCTCAAGAGCGAATTTACGCTGATGCTTAATCAGAGGCATAAATGCTGCACCAGCTTAATCTGTAGAAAGTGATGTTCCCATAAACAGGCCAGAATACCTCTCACGCTGGCCCCAAACCATCATGCAATTCTTACCTCCGAACCCTAACTAGATAAGCTGATGCCATAGGAATACACAAAGTAAAGGATATTAATGTCTTCAACTGCAAAGTCTGATTCCATCTCATCCTCAATAAAGGTAAAGTCATTGTTACCAATAATGGGGCAGACGGGTCAAGCTGAAGTGGATGAGGTGTGCTTAAGGTACACCAACCAGAGTTCCTCCACATACACCGGTGCACTCAGACCTGCTCTGTATGTCAGAGACGTGAAGGGCAAACTAGAATGACAGGGCAGAACCCCACTAAGAGACCAGAAAGAAGCCAAGCGGAAGAGATTCACCTCCCCGTCTGAGCACAGATCGTCTCGCTCCACAAATCTGAAACGTGTGTCTGTGTCTGCAGCTTCAAGGCAAAGAGAGACGCATGCACATCAGACTCTCTCTTATCACATTCCACCCACTAAAGAACTTCTTTTAGGCTCTATTTGCTAACTCCGGCACAGAGCCAGCTCTCATCTCCCTCCCTCCACTGCTTCTCGCTCCATCTCATGGCCACCCTTCTTGTTGTTCCTGTCTACTCCTCCCAAGCATATGTCCTGGTTTTGCAGCAGGGTGCAGCTTTGTGACCGCATGCTGTTCTGCTGGGATGTGCAAGGACCTCATCTGACTGAACAGTTTAATACTCTAATCAGAAGATACCCAGCACATTTCGGGGTTTACAGGGAGAGTTCAGCCAAAAATTATCCTGAACCTGTAGGACTGACTTTCTTTCACAGAACAAAAAAAGGAGACGTTAAGTAGAATGTTGATGCTGCTCTCTAGCATTTAATGGAAGTAAATAGTGACCATGTCAATCAAGCAGAGGCTGATTTTGGGACTGACTGGGGATTTGTACTCTCTAACTCGCACTAGACCCATGTCCATGTTTGGGACAGCCCTGCTTCGTGCTCAATAGTCCAAAAAAGCACAATATATGCATCATAAAAGTAGACCATAAGACTAGTGCACTATATTCGAAGCCCACTTAAATCTCATTGTTTGTTGCGTCATGCAGCCAGTTACAATCCCCCTCTTATCCCAGTTAGACAAAAAAGAAATACATATACCCCTTTGCCTTTGGTTTCCATAGCTCAAAATATTCTAGAAATATTCTACTACAATAAAAGTTTCTTACCTTGTACACCTGACCATACGTGCCATTCCCGACAAGCTCCACCAGCTCAAATATTCCTGCAGGGTCCTGAAAAAAATTAAATAAAAATATGGTCAGCAGAAGTGCAAACACACACTCTGATAGCAGAATTGTGAAGTTTCTGATATTTTCACTCTCTGATATTCTCAAACTCACTTTTCTTGCATAATGTGATGTATCTACAGTGAAAAACAGAGAAGAGCTTAACAGTATCCATCGGGAAAGTGGTGGTTGAAGAAAAAAAAAAAAAAAAAAAAGGCATGAGACATCAGGAGAATTTTTTACCCCCCAAAATAATGCGCACCAGTGAATCCTTCACAATAACAACAGGAACATGCATCAAGGAAAGAAACTGTGATTCCATGTTGGCTTTAATAAACAGCACAGTGTTTGCAGCAGCAAGCTAATTGCTTCTCAGCTCACACAAACACAAAAACCCCTGGTGTCCTCCATCACACAACTGTTGCGGTGTAGCATCTCTCATGGCCAGCACCCAACCAAGTGTGAGATTTAAATCCAACACTCCATCTAACACCTAAACAAAGAAACTCTAAATAAAAGAGTCGATGCAGGGAGAAAAGACAGGCCGTTTCGTGTGCCATTTAATCTGGTTTCACCCAAACACCACCTGGTTGAGTTTGTGACCTTAAACATCAAAAGCCTCCTCACTATCACCAATCTCTGTGCAACAGAAAGCAACTGCGATAAAACGGTGAAAAGGGAGTGATATCTTGCAAGATGACATTGCTCAAAGGACAAAACCCGTATTGTGCGTATAGATGTTTTTCTTGTTTGCGCTTCACTGGGAACTACCGACAGATGGTCAGATCCCAAATCTAAACTCAGACAAGAATCAACCATCACATACAAGAGTGGAGGGTCCACACAAATGTGACTTATTTCCCTGATTGCACATGTACTGCTCTTAATAGTTAAGCCGCAGAGTGGAAATCCAACATTTACCATTATGGCTAATCCTAAACTGTGGGTACGTTCCAAATGCCCAATAGTGTCCAGCAATGTGAACTTCACAGGGTATTATTTAGCCAAATCGTAAGGGCTGTATATTTAAAAAAAAAAAAAAAAAACCTGTCTGAAATACAGAGACAAGGAAATTTACTCACAAGTGATGGCGTACTACTTTCGTACAATACCAAGTTAGGTCATACTAAACTGTTTTTGGTTTCATAACCATTTAGATGACATATACTGTAAATGGGGCAAAAATTAATTTGCCAAATGTATTATTTTTAATATTGCAACAAATTAGGAATTCAAGTATGGAGCTATATAATAACGAATTACACAGGACTTTCTACAGACATCCCCTGTTCAATGTAGGAAGCACAAAGAAGCCTTGTAGCTTACTTCTCTCTCACTGCATCACCTAAAGAGCTGTGGATGAATGCATGGTTTGGCTCTCTAGGGATGAGTAATATCTTGTCCTTATGCTGAATGGCTAAAAGAAAAAAAGAAAAAAATCCCAGCTGCCAACTCTAGACAGTCCACACAACACTAAATGTTGAATTGATGGGAAATGTGGCTAGACTGTTAGCCAAAGCTCTTAGGCCACTGGGAAACCAGTGTCAAGACGACTCAATCTACAGGATTGTGAAAAAGTGAAAATAATTACCTTATAATTATAAGGAATGCACAAACACACACAAACTCAAACGTCTATAAATCATGATGGCTGATGTCTACAGGAAGGCAATCCAGTCCACCTGTTGATCCTGTTCCTCTGTTGAGCTGCCAATAAGGGTTCACTTGTTTTCAGCTGAATTTTAATTCATAATAGTTTCTACACAAAGTAACTCATCTTTCTATTACACAGAATTAGCAGATTTTTATATTTTTAGGAGATCTATTTGTCTAAACAAAATGTTATACCCTTTTATCCTCTAGATAAAACCTGGAGAGTGACTTCTGGCTGTTCCCAAAGCACTAGGAGAGTGACTTCTGGCTGTTCCCAAAGCACTAGAGGAAAACAACAGGGTTTAGGTTCATTCTCAGACTCCATTTCACGCCAAGGTGGTCTCAACGCAGAGAGCTTAGTTTAAATTGCTCCGACAACCTTCATTGTTAATGCCGAAAGATGTCTGTCCATCCAGTGGGTTCATAAGGCCATTTGTAACAGAAGCTTTTAAGCAGATCTTAATCCCAAATCGAACCATATCATCAAAGACGTGGGGGAAGTCAGCTGTGATCACATGACACTGACCGCTGAGGATGATTTGAAGCAAGCCGGGGGCAGGTTATACCCACTTCAAGCTTTCAAACCCCCACATGACTTTCTTAATCTAGATGACAACTCACCATGGCCGACACCGTAAACTGAAATTAAACATTTTAAATGCTAATTAATCTTTTTTTAAAAATCGCTACATTTTGGACATTTTAATGTACAGCATAGAAAAAGTGGATATTAATTTACATGTAACAGTGTTATTTAAAACTGAAGCAAAGATCATGTAAACGTAAAAAGAAAATGACTTCTAATATCATATAAAACGTGCACAAATTAAAACATAAAAATAAAAAAAACTGAATGGCTGTTTTTGATATTGGTAACTATAGGAAATGCTTCCGAGGAGAATACTCATGCTTCATAGTGTCTTGGCTAGTTCCCTTATTCGGCCGTTTTTCTCTTCACAGAGGTCTCGTGGCTGTCTTCCCCCTCTCCTTCACCCCAGTCATCTCATGCTGGGTCTGTGCTTTGTCTGACAAGACTGGCAGGACGGCCCTTTTCTCCGGCTGCATCAGCAGACGTGTCAGTCACCGTGTCTATGGAAATGTGTTTTGCTCTTTATTTCTCCTTCTCGCTTCTCAAAGAAGAAGGATGCACATTCTCTCTGTATACCCTCCTGTCTCGGTTCATCTGAAAATGAGGGTCAGCTTGCAAACCGTCAGTGAGAGCATGATGGACGGAGAGGAGTTAACAACCTTGCACATCACTCAGGTTTCTGTTGTTCAAGCAAACATGAGCAGAATACCGTGTTATGGTTCCCACCGTCAGGCTGACCTGCCTGACAGAAAACTAACATGGCAGCACTAGGCTGAGCTGAAGGTGTTTATTTATAGAGGCACAACAGAAGCTAACATGCACGGTTGATGCAACTCAAGGAAAACCAGAAGCAACTGCTACAGTTAAATATTAGCCTATGCAAATTTGCCTACTTTCCCCCTTCATAACTGCAGCTTCTGCAACTTTTATAAGGTGAACAGCTGCCACGACACTATTAAAGGGATAGTTGCCTCAAAAATTAAAACTGTCAGCATTATGCTCACTCTCTTGTTGGTATTAATCAAAAATCGGAAAAAAATAGTGACGTTCAAATCTATGAATCATTCTTTTTAACGAATAACAACATTCTCAACGAACAGTACTGTATGAATCAAACTAATTGAGTTTTAATGATTTGTTTACAGTTTTTAATGAATATGTGAATACGTTTAGTCTGTTCGTCAGACAAAACTATCGACCCTTTTCATGTTTCTGGGGTTCTCAGAAGTGGAAGTGGAAGTTGTCAGTTGCGTAAACTTTGCTCATTTATTTGTTCTCCAATAGCAAAAAAAAACTATTCCCAATTGCATTTCTGTAATTTTGTTTGTTGTTTTTTTTAAGAAATTGATTATGGTGCTAATGCTGTATAATTGCTGTATTAAAAACTCTCACAGCAGTGTTAAATTTGTAAAAAAGGGTGTTACAAATGTTAATTATTATAAAAAAAGAGAATTGTATAGCTTCCTAAGATTTGGAATATAGCATTTTTAATGGAGGGTTAAAACCACCAGTTCCCAGTCCTGGGAAAAGAGCAGCCAAATGAGTCTTCAAACTATCTAATTTTCCATTCTACAAAAGAAAGTAAGTCACAGAGGTTTGGAACAACATGAGTGTAAGTAAATTATTCATTGCTGTGTGAACTAGGAATGTCCCGATCCAGATCGGCAGATATGTTTGCGTGTTTTGTCAGTAAAGCCGGTCATGTAATCAGCGGTAAATGCCATCAGGTGCATGATTTCACATTGAGCCGTATATACACTACACACAGCCATTGTTCACTGACGAGCTGCGTAAATCCACGCTGATAATGAACATGGTTTTGCGCAGCTCGTCAGTGAACAACGGCAAACATATCGGCCGATCCGGATCAGGACATCCCTAGTGTAAACCATTATTTTAAACCATCATACATCAGCGGAGTTCGTAAAGAAAGGGGTACAGCTGATTTGAAACATTCAGAGCAGCTGATTGGGGGGTCCACAGTCTCGCTCGTTTTCTTTTCTTCATTTTCTGGATGATCAGATTGACTGTGGCTCTGGATTACAATAGACGCTGTTTTCTCCAAACATTTCATAATGCCTGACTTCCTCAGCCGCGCACACACTCAAATCTATCGGTCTACATCCGTATTTGATGTGCCGCAGGAAAAAGCTCAGGCACATGTGAGCACAACACATCTACATCCACACGCTACATATAACGACACGGAATAAAGCTACATTGAGCGGTCACATCAATTTTCTTAAATTCTGTTTTAGAATCAATATGAAAACTCATTTTATATGGATTCCTAACGTTTACCCATGTATGTGTGAACTCTGAAGTGTGAAGGACCTCTTAAATGATAAATGTTACCATTTAAAAGCTCTTACTATCAGTTTGGAACGTCAAATGGGTGAGAAAGGTACGGCTATTTTCATTTTTGGTGAATTAACCCTTTAAAAATGTCATTATGAAAAATGCTGTTATATAACATGTTGGTCATGCCACTATGTAATTACAGTAAACACTCCAAACATTTTCTCCTTTACCTAGGTAATAAATCCCTGACTGTCAACACACACACTCAGCTGTCATGTCACAGAAGGTTTTGAGGTGTTTTCGAAACAAAATATGTTTGCTCACGAATATTCAAGTAATTAACGATTCCCGTGAAGAGCTCCTGACGAATGCATAACCTGCCCTCTTGCCTCTCACAACCCGTTTTTGCTCCCAAACATCTGACACACCACAAAAATCTGTGGAGGGAGAAGAGGTTTGAGCAATCTTTTAGTCTTCACAAGTCAATGAGTCATGTAAAAGGCAAATGAAGTAGATGGCTCTGACATCCTATACACGGCACCCAGCGAAGTCCGCTGAACTGCAGATCGATACCACAATGATAACAAACCTTTGGCTCCGAAATCCCATCCCAGCTGCCAAAACCTCGTCCCCAATCAAGCAAGGCAGGCATCTATTTGCGCTAACATCCTAAACTGCCAAAAACCAATGAACACAAGTCCCTCAGTCGCCTCAGACCCAACAGACTAGATCAACACTCTTACATTAGTGAATTAAGAGCGCTGCTGAAGGATTTCTTTCTAATGCAACCAAGGATTCAATTTTTAATGCGAAACACTTCACAAAAGTTTGCTAATTTGCTAATGACAGCACATTAAGAGCCTCGAGAGACTGTCACACTCTCATTCAAAAGTGACTCATAAGAGGTTACGCTTCACAGCGACTGTCTCAGTTACTATTATTCAAATAAAATCCATGTAAGATCATCGCTTTACAAAGACAACAACTAGTAAAGTGTACTTAAAACTTAGTGGTCTCTGCACACATTTACGTTTCACATTCAGTGAAGGGTGTTCAGTGGAAAATACGTGTAGGACAGGACCTATCTAACAGAAATTGATTGGATGGAAATATGTTAGGGTAAAATATAATTGGGTCATGTTATTTTCCCACCCACATGGCCTTGCTAGTCTTGTGCCCGGTGAGCAGAATTGGAAATTGGAGTCATAACTACGAGTTATAGCAGAGTCAAGCTTCATCTACAAATAAGAAACTCTGAATTCTGGATGATACACGACGAGTGGTGACGTGTTCACTGGTCTATAAAAAGAAAAAATCTAAATCTATTTTAGTATTTATTACTATAACTTTAATATAGAGAACATTGAGTGGAACACAAGTCAAGTAGTAAATAGTGAATGATTCTGTAAGCCTTTTTAATTTTAGATTACTAATGAGACTAGTCTAGTTCCAATACACTTGTGGAAACTCATTAGTAATCGATGCATATTGCTAGTCTACAAACATTTGACAGTTTGCTAAGTACAGGACATTAATCGTTTCACAAGACAGGCCCACTCTCTTTCAAATGGACCATTTCCAGTGACAGTGTCTCAGCTAGCATTCACTTAAAATATTAAACCATGTAAGGAAGTGTGTAATGACAGATAATGGCCACTTAACAGTCAACTAGGAAAGTGTACCTCCTTAACATTTCTGATACCAATGTGCAGTGGCACACAGATCACGTAAAACATTAAATACTGCATCTAGACTAAAATGAGTTGAATAAGTTTTCGCCCAAAATGTCATGTGTGCTTAAATTAGAATTCAAATGAAGGGGTCTCCTGCAAAGGGCTCATCCGAGATGTGAACAGGCCATTTCAAACAGATGTGGCAGTTTATTAAACACATTTTTAAAAAGATTTACATCCTGCTAAATGAAACTACATTAAATTCCACGTTCAGCATACAGACAGGAAATGGGTCAGCGGACGTCTGTTGGAGGGCAGAGTGACGGAGATATGGAGGATGGGAGGAGAGAGTAGATTCAGGACAGCTAACGCTGCAGGGCGCGGGCTAGCTGCAAACGTAAAACACCAAAAACCCACAAGCACTTTTAACCACACCAGCACTAGGCTAGGCATGAGGTGAGACGGCTCTCGGTACCCCTCAGTTTGAGTGTCTCGATGTGGCTTTGCTGATAATGGGCTGCACTGCCAGTTCTAGCAACTACGCATTTTCTTTTCTTGGTGTGGCGTGCATATAAAAATAAAGTTATACGAGACTTCCCTGGGCAGAAAGGCATTGAATGGAATGCAGCTGGAGTGCCAGGGTGTGACTAGCACATACATAATTCCCCCACAAAACAAGAAGCGAACAAAACAGCGCACGAGCACACCCAGGGAGGACAGCAGACCCCACGCCGTCACCTGCAGTCTTGTCACTGCTGCTCTTTGAGGAGCGCAGGTAGGATCTCATCATCTCTTCTATATCTTTGCACATGCGGAGCAGAGCGAAACGGAAATCAGGTGAGAGGGAAGCAGACGGCGCACCACCTGGCCCTCACAGTGCCGGACCCAGCACTGTTCCCTTAACCCACCGAGCTGCTGAATGAAAGGAAAGCACACAGAGGCTCAAACTGAGAGGATGTGTGAATGAAAGCAGGATCTTAAGGCCTAACTCCAAGCCATTAAAAAAAAAGCAAGCAGAGCAGCTCCATTCATTCCGCTTCATCATGAATGGGTCTGTAGCATGAGAATGCATTGAATGTCCATACAATTATTTATTTATTTAAAAATGCAATTTATTACTGTAAAGCAATGCTGAAATTTCAGCATCATCATTCCAGTCTTCAGTGTCACATGACCTTTCAGAAATCATTCTAATATGATGAACCAAGTCATCAGATGCACAAATGCCATTGTAAATGTATTTTTGTATGAAATAATAAATTACCGTCACATCATTGGTTCGTATCCCGTTTTAAAAGAACTTAACCTTGAGTCTTGCTACAGCTGACTGAACAGGGCCGCTTTCTACAGCTAAACCGCATACCTGTCAAAGCCACGAGAAAAACAAACCTCGTCTGGGTCGAGAAAAACACTACCTCATTAACATGGGTGAACGAAGGTCGTTCTGACGACCCGCATCAAAACCAAGGCTAATAACACGGCCGCTGCGCGGTACACGACTCCTCGACAAACCAAGGTCCTCCCTACTCGTGTTTAGAGCTAAAAATGGCCAGACAACAAACAGAAAGGGCATGGATCTCATTTCAAGGTTTGTGGTCAGAGCACAGAAGCTCATTTTCTGATGTCGTCCCTCAGGACTAGGTGAGGCTGACCAGGTGATGCCAAACATGGCTTCCATGTATGTGGGACACAGACCTCGGCTTCTGTGCCAGAGCGAGAGTTTATGAATGGCCCATCTGAGCATGTGCTGTACTGAAATGTTTCCCCACTACTGCACATGTCAGCGCTCTGCTTCTGGGTGACCTATTTCCGTTCTCGCTCAACACAACATGCGCGAGAAAGCATACTCAACAGACTACATTTAAATGAACAGTGAAATCAAAGCAAAGGATTCATTCGCAGGTGCGCATTTTTTAAACAAACATTTAGGGAGGGTTCTGGACAGACAGCAGAAATAAGTCCGTTTAGACTCAAGTGCAAACCGACATGCTTACGTGACGTGAACGGCCTTCCATATCCCCCTGCTTCTGTTGAAGGGCAGAGAGCATAGCTTGTATGAAACGGAGATTAACACTTAACCTAATCCCATTCAAAATATGAGCGACATCTGGGGCACCATGTGATCTGTAGTGTTGAAGCATGTGCGCACAAACAGATCCATGTGTGAGGAGGCAGGGAAGGTGAAGCTAATGCACCAGACACAATGGATGGCCAAATCAAAAGCACTCAAAGGGCTATCTGCAGTAATCTTTCCATCCCACGCACTACTTAGCCTCACGAGCAGAGAAAGAAGAGCACTTCACGTGCATCTCTTTACCCCATTAGATCCTACAGCACACAGAGTAATTGGTTTACGGCTGCTGTGAAACTGCGCCTTGCCATATGGGCATCCTTAAACCGCCCATCCTGTTATATTGTGCCTAATTTACTTATCTCACACATTCGTCGTGAGGCGTATAGATATTTTCACACTTACATGTATAGTGTATGCATTTATCTAATTTATGATCCCTGGGAACCAAACCCATGACCTATAGGCCGTGCCAGCTGCATGCACTACCAGTTGAGCTACAGGACAACGCACATACGCCCTTACACTAATTAGACAGACTGACACAGTTTTTATAATCCGAGGAGCGACACATAAAACGGAGCCTTGTGAGGATGTAACCTAGTTTATCCACTCAGAAGTCGCTGGAAAACATGCTGCGAGTAATTTGGTGGCATTAGAAGGATTTGAGCATTTATCAAGCCATGCATATGGCACACTGTTTCCCGGTTGGACACGGATAGATCCTGCAGCAGCACACAGCAAGATCAAATTTGTTTCCATTGAACGAACAGTGGAATAAAAGAATTGAGTCTTGTAAATTATGCGCTTTTTTTTCTCTTTCTTTCTTTTTTTCTGAATACAATAAAAACGCAAGTCATTGATGCTCTTATGAATGCGTTTTTAATTTAATCAAAAATAAATGTGATATTTTTCACATAAAAAAAAAATAATATTTTTTTTGGTCAAAATATTTTGAAGATGTAACTATTTAAACAGGTTAAAAAAAAACTAATTTAAAGCTGTTAATGGCCCCAAAAATACTGTAAGTAGTGAGGACATTTTGTTGATTAAAAATAGTATTTATATTAGAAAAATTAAAAATAAAACTTCAAAGTCATTGTGCCATAATCAACATGCAGGAAGCCATTTTGTGGCCATGTGACAAAAATATTTCAGCCTTTTATATAAAAAATGCATGTTTTACTCAGATCAAAAAAACGAAATACAAAACCTAGCTTATTATTTTATTAAATGTATCATATGTATGACAAATGTATGACAACAACGTTACATTAATTAAATGTTTCAAAACTTTTTGGAAAATGATGAATCTGTGTGTGTGTGTGTGTGTGTGTGTGTTGATACTGTTTGTATTTACCGGGCATATAACATTTCCTACCATTTTTTCTTCATCATTATGATATTTTTTTTATTTTTTATTTAACAAATCAGCATGACCACAAGCATTACATTAAATAACTAGACTTACAGTAAAGACATATCCTGAATCACTGATTCATTTATTAAAGACATGGCTATAAGAGAAGCAGTCAGCGTGTAGGGCTACTTTAATAGAGCGGATTAGTACAACATGTACACTACACAAACAATAGCCAAGAAAAAAGACTGGCGGTATCAGGATGATCGGTGGGTTATTTTATTAACCGAATCGCTTCATTGACATTTTGTGCAATATTCTGTAATAAGTTTCAAAAAGCAGCTATTTGATCTGATAAATGCAATCCTCCACAGCTTCTAATCGACGGAAGAAGAAAGGTAAACGGTTCTTTAAGAAAAAAACGTCTTGTCGCTCTTCATTCATCCGTTATTTTACATTTTACTCAATTTCTACTACTGGAGTGATTGTTGCACCTGCCCTTTCCGCAACACCAAAACACATCAGCGAGCATCTCCAATAAAGGACACATAACTTACCCTTAACGCGGAGAGGTCTATTTCATCCAGACTCCGAGCCGGTGAATCGCTCGCCATATTAAAGACGAAAGAAAACCGGGATTTCACAAAGAAACAAAGAAATGTTGTTGAATAGATCTCAGGCAGTCGTCCGCTGATCTCAAATCTCGCCTATCGCTCGTGCTTATTGTACAATCCGTCTTTTGCCTCTGGATTCCACCGATGCTTTCGCTAGATCTCAGTTAGATTACACCCCAGCAAACAGAAACACCGTTTGGTCTGAGGACCATGTTTTTCAGCAGGAGCTACACATCTTTTGGTCTCTAACAGTGTCGCTGAAATCTCAATGCCGCTTGTCTTGAGAGTAGCATCAATCAGATGTGTGGGAGTGGCTAAATGACGGGGCGGAGCCGGCGTCACTAGTACCGCCCATTTGTTTGCTTCCACAGTTGTTCGCTTTGACACAATAAAAAAAAAAATGCAATATTTCCTTTACCGTTTCATTTCTGTTGCCCCGAGCATTTCGTCATACTTTATGTTAAGCTTTTATATTTTAAAGGAATTCATTAGTATCATAGCTGGCCATGTATTGTGCTGATTAAGTAGTTCTTAGGAACTCGTAAAGGGATTTTGAAGCATGTTTACCAGACAGATCTGCTTGGCTGAGCGCCAGATTTAACTGACTTTTCTTCACGCACACCTTCACGGTTTTTTTTACCATAAAAATAGTTTCTGTGTTGTGTGGATGAATGAGATATAATCTTAGTGATGATAACATAGCCTACTAAAGAATCCACCTCTGCATGTGATGTTTCTTAAGAACTGTGATTCTGTGTTATACAACTTTGGGTTTTCCAGCAAAATTAATAAATAAAGTAAAACGAATAGAGGTGTAAACAATAAACACATTCTACTCATTCCAATAATTAAAAAAAGGGGGGATGGGGGTCTACAAAATGTATTATAACATAAATTTTAAAATCCAGCGCAGGTCCATTTTTTAATCTGTTGTTTTTTCTCTTTAAAGAAATACACTATAAACTCATCCCATTATCCACACCATAACTCAGCTGAACATTTCTGCTTCCTTGAAAACTTGACCTATATAATTGTTTAAGCCATTTCTTGGGAACTCTTTTCATTTCCCTTACATGTTCTGCTGGGAATAAACTGGAATTAAAGAGAACAAACTGGAAATTTGCTAAATTGCAGGAACTAGGAAAATCTTGAAACCAAGAAAAAATCTTGCAGCATAATCTTGGTTAAAACAACTCGATTTAATGCAATGAATACAATTTCTGTTTCATTTCTACATTAAAAATGCCTTAATGCACACAGCACACCCCCAACATGCACTGCTATTAACCATCCTGGTAAATATTCACGTAAAGGACATAAATATTACACCCCATTTGAGCCCAAAGTCTAAGTTTTGATATTCTACTGTAAATATATTTGATCTATGGGATTTAAGTTTAACTAGTAATCAAAGTGATATATAAAAAACATAAGTCTTTATACAGTATCTAGCCAGCAAATGCTAGCACTGTACTCTTCAAAAGTTTGGACACATTACTCATTTTGATGTTTTTAAACTATTGCTCATCAAGCCTTAATTTATCTGATCGAAAATACAGAACAGTTATATTGTGCAGTATTACAATTTTTAAATAATGGTATTCTGTAACTTGTATAACTTGAGAAGATCACATGAAATACACAGCTGTACTACTGAACAAAGATCCAGAGCCTGACCAGGGTTTCTCTAAAAAGTTTGAATTAGAATTCCATGAATTCCTTTTATGATTGCCTAGTCAAAACAGCTGCTTGGCAACTACCGGACACAAGTGTAACTTTGTTCTCTTCAAGCGAGTGTTTAGGTTAAAGATCAAGGCAGATGAGCTTGCTTCACTGTTGCAAGCAGCTCATTAGTGAGCTTTTCAAAACAGTTTCCAAACAGATATGACTCTTCGAATCATTTTTACTTATTTGAGTACCCCTTTTGGCATTTATCTCTTTTTGATGCCTCCCGGTTTAGAGAAAAACAGGCTGATTTCAATGCACCGGGATGGAGATTTGGAGATGCTTTAATCCAAGTGACTCACAAAATACTGGAATACTACAACAAAACTCAATAGGTATACTTCCACCCGCCGCATGGGGCAAATAGCCACTGAGAGCAATCGGAGTTGATGACCCGGGACGTCGCCCCCTGGTGGCTACTTGCTGTAGGCAAAATAAAAAGACAGACTACTCTCTATTTGCCATGTTAATTAAACAATGAGTCATGAAAAGGGATTTCCTTGGCAATGTGAAAATGCCTCCCACTTAGAACACTTTTTTTAATTTGCATCTGAAGGAAGTAGCAACAAACTCCAGGTGAATAATGTGTGAAAGAAGTATTTCTTGCGCAACTGTTGTCCCAGAGGTGCTTCTTCTGTGGAAATGTGGAAACTTCCATTTACACCTGAACCAGTTTGTCTTTTGGAATTTCTCTATTGCTCAAAGGCTGTGACGGAATAAAAGGAAATCAAGAGTCTGGTATTGAAGAATCAAAAGTGAAAAGAAAGAGCATTTTGGTCAGTCCGTGGACAACAAGAAAGCCTTTCAGCTTTTTGCCACTAAATATGCATAATCCCTCAGCCTGCAATACATAATAAAACCAACATAAAATGTGTGCACTGAAGACACAGAAGAGTGATTTGTGCTGGGCTGTGAAGAAAGAGTTTCCATATAAGAGACAGTCTAAAGAATCCTGGTCAGTGGGGCATGAGATATTCACACTCAACATATCAGCTCAACTCAAAGCTGCATTCAGTGCTGTGCAGCCATGTCCACTTATTATTCAGTACGTAGCTCTGGCCTTGTTGTTGTTTTCAAGAAGTAATGAATTATAGCTTTTTTTTTTTTTTTAAAACTAATTTCCATTATACAGTCACACAATCTGGCTTGTCAGTGCTTTAAAACAATAAAGTATGACCGACTTGTCAAATATGCCCATCTGATCAAGCAAACAAAAAGATTTACATTTATTTAAAGAAATAATCTAAAATAATTTTAAACCCCAAAGGAAAATTCTTGATGGTTATCTGTCAGGTACATCATTCTGCCTCTTGGCTGTTACTGTGAAATAACATTGTAGTTTTACAGTGAATTGTCACACCCAGGAAAGACACGGAAAACTGTGTACATATAAGAAATATTTTCAATTATTAAAAATAAATAAAAACCTTCCTAAATACACTTCTCCAGGCTTATCTTATTAAGCAACCCTGTTTATTTCAGACCAGGTTGCGAGATCTGACAGCTACTGTATCTTAGCTATCTAGAGCTGTCCTAGCACAAATCTTTAATTTTTAACTAGTCTAAGAATAAGCAGGAGTTTTTATAATTATAAATATGATCTATTTATTTCCAGACAGTCGATCGACGGGAGCAGGGTTGGGCACCCCGTACTAAACATTTCACAAGCTCAATCATGTTCCTTGAAAGAACAGGTTGATGAAATAACAAAACAGCAGACAGATTTAACCCCTTTGCTTTCTTTGATTACACACGTTGTCTGGTGCTCATGTCAAGGCATTACATAACTATGGAGTTATTGTTGTTTTTGTTTTATTTTAACCAAAATTCCTAACTGCAATGGCACACTGCAGTCAGCTTGTGTATTCAGCAGCGTCAGTATGCAGCACTTAGCTCTTGGCAGAGGGCCCTCAGGGACACATCTATAGGTGATATCTACCGTAGGCAGCATGTGCAGGCCTGGAATCTGCTACAGTCTTGATCTGCCCTTTCAGACTGTCCATTACTGACAGTGAAAAATGCAGCTGGTTTAGGTTCAACTCTAGGGATCGATTCCCGTTCACGAAGTGCCTGTTCAGATGAGATAGGTAAAAAGTTGCTCTAAAGAAACGTACATTAGCAGTTCGGTGGAGAGGGTGTATCGCTGCTTGGGGATAATGGCAGTGCTCACAATGTCCAGATTATATACAGGCTTTTGTACTGCAGTCCGTCGGGTGGTGCTCTATGAGTGATTGGATCACTGCTTATGGTTGATTACCATTTGTATAACCATTTGTGAAAGTGGGAAATGTGACTACAGTAGCAATGTGTCAATGACCATACCTTAGTGAGATGTCTACCAGTCAACAGAGTGTTTCTGAGAATATTATCAAGATTATGACTTTAAGGCCCGGTTTCATAGACAGAGCTTAACCTAAACCAGAATTAGACCATAGTTCAATTAGGACATTTAAGTAATTTTTATAAACATGTCTTAGAAAAAAGCATACTGTAACGGCTGTGTATCTGGTCAAAACAAAGGCACTGACATGTTTTAAGATCAGTCAGTGCAAGTTTCTTTCAGTAGAAACAGCTTGGATTTGCATTTAGTCTAGGACTTAAACCTTGCCTGTGAGACCGGGGTTATTTTTTGTGGTTTTTTTATATATGTATTATCTTTTTATTGTGCTTTTTGTCACTGTAGTATCTTGATAGCCCCCTTTTTATTGTGAACATTTAAAAATATATGTTGATGAAATCTTTCCCTGCAAAAGACAGTAATGCAACCGACACGTTCAAGGCCCAGAAAGGGAGTAAAGACATCATTAAAATAGTCCATGTGACATCAACATTAATTTATGAAGCTATGAGAATACTTGTGTTCAGAGGAAACAAATATAAATACTATTTTCAACAACTTATTCTCTTCCGTGTCAGAATTCAACACACGGTCATGTCAGTATCACGATGCATGCATTAATGTATGTCCAAATTAAGATGCATGTTGGTCAATCAGATCACAATCGGACAAGGCTAAATACAAGTGAGGTGTGAAACATTTTAAGCTTGTCCACTATCAACCACTTCCAGAGGTAGTCGAAAACACATTCCACTGGACTGCTTTTGTGGTAAAGATGCTAATGTGGTCTCCGCCTACTGACCAAATACTAAACCACTACAAGATGTATAAGGATGCATGCTAACTTTGACAGGCTAAATCAGAAGTCTTCTGATAACATGAAAGTAGTAAGTACAAGCAGACGTAATGTTGGTGCACAATGTAATCAGCACTCGAAAGTTCTCGATTTCATCCAAAATATCTTAATTTGTGTTCTAAAGACGGAAAAATGTTTTACGGTGTTGAAATGACATGTGGAATTTTTGTTTTTTGGGTGAACTATCCCTTTAAAGCACTCTGTTGTTAACTTCTTAACAGTGTAAACGGCCATAATTACAGGTTATTTTGTTTTTCTGTAACACCCATAATTTAGTTCCAACTGATTTAGCTCATAGTGACACATTCCATGTCGTGAGGAGCTCACGGACAGGCAGAGAATCAGGAATGAGCGTGCTTTGATGTTATTCAGAAATACTTCCTGTTTAACAGCTTTTAGTATTTTACATTATTTCGGCAGGGAGTTCACCTGTGGATCAGCTGCAGCATCTTGTTTCCTTGCAACAACAGGTTGTGAAAGGAAACATTCTGTCTGCTGTCAAGAACATTATTCTGCCCCCTGGCTGTTACTGTGAACTGCGATATACTGTAGCATTGCAATGTTACAGCGAATTACTGCACATCGCAGAGGAGAGACACTGCAGCCTGAGTCAAGTTAAACTGAGACTCCAGAGATTCACGAAGAGAAAAAAAAAACATAATACACAAAGTCATGACAACATTTTGATTTGCAGATTCAAGTTTTAACGCTAGCTTGAGATTACAAATTTTGTAATTTGTCTCAGCCAAAGATAAAGATAAAAGATAACGCTTTTAATTTCCCCAAATATTGGGGAAAACCATGGATGATTACTCATTTAGCTGAGAGGCATATTAACTAAAGACTTAAAGAATTCCTGTCATATTATGTTGAATATAAACCCAGGTTACACCTTTTTAACTGTGTTACTGTAAAGAAGATGCTTTACAGACATAACACTGACTATAACCCACAATAATACCCAGTGTAACAGATTAAAAGAGTGAACTACTGTACCAGCAGGCTGCCGGTGACAAGCTTTGGAGATTGACATTACTGTACATTTCAAAGTTACTCATTTGGAGAAACATGAATAACTCAATATGCAAAAAAAGGAAAAGAAAGAAAAAAATCAACAAGGCACACTTATGCCCTGGGGTTAAGAGGTATGGTTTCTTACATAAAATGGAATGGAGAACAGGGAAAAATAAGCAGACACATCTGATGTGCATGGGATTGGAATGAGGATGTTATTATCACATGAAATTCAGAAGCTCCATCTAAAGCAGGGATGGGCAACTTTGATCGTTTTTCTCCTTTATACCAAGGGGCTGGATTACTCATTCACATCTTCACACCGTCTTACTCAATTTCTTTTTTATTGAAGCAAATGAAAGTATGGCTAATATCATTTGTTTTCAAAGATTTCATTAACTATAAAACTTGTGCAGTTATGCTAATTCGGAAGGAAAACTTTGTTGTCAGTGGAAAGAAACATTACCCCAACAAGCCCATTTAAACATCTCAATTGCAGTCTGTAAATTTACAACAAAAAATGTACAGAGGTCCTTTTATTATTATTATTTTTAGCCTTTAAACTATTTTTTTAAGAAAAGAGATCACAAGAATCAATTATTATATTAATTTATACAATTATTATCAATTAATTATTTTATTAAATAACATTATAGTCTCTTAATTGTTTTGATTTTTAGAATGCATTACCTCTTTGTCGATCCACTGGTTAACTTTTAAAACATGCAGCAAAAACAGCAGAATGGATGGGGGATGGAATAATAAGCCAAGCACAGGTTCTGAAAAAATACTGTATGGAGATTTGTCTAAAGACATATGAATACAAATTTGAATGGTTTCTAGTAATAAATTCAAACTTTTTTTAAGGGGTAGTGGACCACCAGTGTCTCCATGGCCCGCTTTGGCAGAGATGCCACATGTCAAATCAAGTCATTTTTATTTATATAGCGCTTTTAACAATACAGATTGTAGCAAAGCACTGAACATTATCAAATAGAAGAACAGAGTGATGGTAATGTATAATGACGAGAATTAAACTATTAACCGTTACATGTCTCAACCTCGCCCGCTTCTCTTCTTCAGCAGTTTGTGTCTTGGCCACAAGTAATAATGTCTGTATTAGCATATGTAAATGTAACTTACTCTCTTCAGGGTACGTTCACATGAAGCGTCTAAAAACGCTTGGAAAACGCGAGGCGGGTCGCTTCTTCCACCAATTTTCGCACTTCTGTAGCGTCTGATGTTACTAGGCAACCATAAAGGCGCTGTCAGTTACAGAATCAATTCTGCTTTGGATTTTAAACTGCATGGCTCCATTGAAAATAAAGCGCTTCCGCGCGCAAACCGCACTGCGTGTGAACGGCCCCTAAGCATTTGGTGACACATAAACACCACGAAATTAAATTGTGGATCTCTCCCCTGTCGTCTCCTCCCACGCGGATTGTCCCGCAGGAAGAAAAGGCGTCCGGGATGTCAGTGGATGGCGCGCATGGTCTACGAACACGGGACGATCAGGTTTCAAGATTTGAAACGGCTCAAATCCACGTTATATTACGTTTTAATAAATCAATAAATACCATCCAAAACTGACTTTTCCAAGACCCCCCCTCCTCAAAAATAATTTCTCATCGGATCTACTACACTATTCTTGTGGGTCACTTGTTTGGGCTTCAAAACGGCGAATTTCGCCGAAAGTTGGGGGATTTTCATGCCTGCCAGATTTAAAACCTCTTCTAATTTAAAATCTTTGTGCCATTTACGAGTTTCCATGTCTTTAAAAGTAAACAATTTAACTGAAGACGTTCTAAGGACCCGGGCAAAGCACAAAGTCCAGTGCAGACGTTTCTGTCATGCATTTGGCAAAACGCTTTTTTTGACTAATGCATTTTACCTTTAAAAGTTGAAGCAACTCTGGTATCCCCTTAAACTTGGTGAAAATGCAATCTATTTACCATCTTTACTGGAAAATACTGTTTTCATGATTAGTTTTTCCTTTATTGTTTGCCAACGTTTGTTTACATTAGAGTGGACGTCCTACTGCGCTAAAATGAACACAGGGAGCGGCTAGACCGACCTCTCCTGATTGGAGATAGTATTGACATCATAAACAAGCAATCTATACATCACTTGCTTTTCAAATGTTTTCAAATAGAGTCCGTGTCCGCCAGTTGCCCATCCACGATCTAGAGTAAAATAATTCTCATTAGTCAAAGGCCTGCTACGCTAGGGGAATGTACACTTTTGTAGCCTACCTAATAGGTTCAAATATGTACACATTGCATGTACTTTTAAGGTAACAAAATGAATCCTTTAAGTACAAACATGTAGCTTTAAAAAAAAAAGCCCCAGTGACAGCTTTTGTACCTTCTTTTTTTCAAAGTGTCAATAAATGATCCTAATTAACCACGATAATTAAGTGTAATTCATGATTCTACGTTTCCAGAATTGGATGCACGTCAGTAAAGGAAATATAAGGAAATAAAATTTAAAAGGAAATAAAATGTATTTATTTAGGTAAGATTAAATTACATACTTTAATGAATTAATATGTTATTAGCTTACTGTAAATGAATCCTGGGGACTTCTGAAAGTTTTCCCCCTATACTATTCAGAATCGTTTTCACATGTTTTAAGTTCTATGCATAAGACTACAATAGATTTGGATATGGACCTGATCGGATCTTTGCTGTTACACATTTGGGAGCCTTTTTTGAGAGACTCAAAGTATTATGTTGTACAGTACATCAGTAGGTGGCGAGAAGTAGCCTGGTTGTCTTTATGAGTGATTCATATAAACAAGGGCTTTTTTGTTTGTTTAAAATATCACTCTTAAAATCATTCTGATGGTACACTGACCAATAAGTAACCTACCACAAGAATGACTTCCATTGGAGTATTTTAGTTTGGTGAGTGGTAAAATCTGTGAAGGGGCGAGTGATTTAAGGCAGCAACACATTGACTGCATCCAAAATCTGAAAAATGTTTCATTTCCTCTCTCCTGAGATACATTCATCTGATCGACTTTTGAAGATAGCACGTATCCTTCACCGCCCTTCATATCCAACAATCCTGTGCATTACATGTAGTGACAGCTGAGCTAAAAATAAAAATGGCGTCTTAGTTGCGGCTGAAGGTGAGTTGTGAGCACTGTATGTTTTTGACCAGTTTTTTTTATGTTATTTCTTGCAAGAAACTACTATTAAAGTAATTAAATGTTCACATAGTTTTCACATGGTCTATTTTTTTTTTTTTTTTTTTATCAGTCAGTTTTTAATGAATATTTTAAGTGAATGATTAAAAGCAACTGTATTATATTTTGCTGCGCTTTTATGAGTCGGTTGATTCTGATGTGGCTTTGTGACCAAATAACTGGACAATATTATTTCTAAACTGCAAGCTGCTTCATAATAATGCTTTAATTCTTTGACAAAAGCAGTAACAGGGTCTTAGTCGTTGTTCTAGTTTGAATATCAACACACTTGCTCATGTGATTTTGCTTAATTAGAAAGCTTCTTAACTAGTCAAAGCATTGCACTGCATCACAGACTTTAGTAGCAATACTGTATCCATTTATATTACGAGAATAATGAGCAGTGCAAAAATGCATAATTATTAACATATGGACTCTCAATACTTGCGGACATCAAGGCAAATTTGCCAGAGACTGCTTTTCTCATTTCATAAGAGTACAGTCTGTTTAATGAGCCGTTGCACAATACCACAGAACTACAGTACACAGTAATTGAGACAGTGATCCTGTTTTCAAATTACACGTGTAGTTAGTGAGGCATTACAGCTCAGCAATTGACCAGATAGCTCTTGAAGAAACCAAATGCTCAAGGTCTGGATGGTGTCGAGTCGGTTGAAGGCTTTTAGACCATCGAAGATAAGAAGCCATTAAGATCACAGAGATAATCTATCAACTCTTTTCACTCTTGATTTCAATACCTCCGAACATGATTCCACTCAGCGGATGTCATTAACGTTGGCCGCTCTCTATCAGGTGTCTCGTCCAATGAGGCAAATTTGGGGACGAGCCAGTGGCCAGATTTGCATTTAAATTGCTTCATAATGATTGTGTTTCAAGACTTCCAGGTTTGGGCACGGATCAGAGCCGGTTCCCCTGCGAAACAGCAACGTTAAAACTAATATTCGCGAGGATACAACTCATTGATGTCTAAAGGACATGTTTTGACTGCATTTTGATGTTAAAATGGAAAATAAGACTGTTAAAAAGGCCTGCTGTATATGGACTTTTATTTTGAAGGAAAGATCAGCCAGGGTGTGAATGCACCGTCAATGCAGCAACGTAAACCAGCTCCGCCTATTTCCAGCAGGTGGTAATGAT